>MJUT01064879.1:96777-111620 GCA_002080005.1 Gigantidas platifrons | reverse complement strand
GTATCATCAAAACGTAAATATTTCTATGTAATTGCTTTCTTGATTTAGGTACATATGTGTTGATCTTTTTTTTATTTTTGGAAAACAAATATTCCATATGACCAACGACAGTTAAAATGATATTTCACATTTTTTTTTAAACAAACTAGTATTCAGTGATAAACCATACCAAAATACACTGATACAGCAATGATGTCATGGCGTGACATTTTGCACATTTTGCAGCATTCAATTGTACCTGCGGTGAATATGATTTTTTTTTAATTCAAAGTAAACTTGTTACACGTGTTTATTGTTTATAGGAACATGTGCTGGTATATGTTTATTGATTGGTCAGCGATAATGGGTATCAAGGGGAACGAAATGAGAATCATATATAGTATTGCAATTCGCCAAATAGGCTGCTGTTTCTCGCGAGTTCTTAGATGAATTGTTGTTAATAACAGACTATGTATGACGAACCTTTTGCAGGAAGTTTTGAAGATATTAATCAGAACAATGCTATTTTTTTTTAGTTTAACTTGCATAGTTTAAGCATATTGTATTTCCAATTAAATAGACAAAATGGATTAGATACAAATTAAACAAACTTATGAAGGCTTCTCCAAATTACAATTTGTTACATTAAAGAAGTACATAAAAGTCATACAATACTATATATAGCACTTATAACGAATTAATGATGAATATTCACAAACACAATTTTTTTTAGCATAGTAGTATCTCTGACGTGAGTTATTAAAGTCCACCTTTCACAAATATGTCCTGTTTAATAACACACCGACGAATATCGTATATCGTTAAAATTTATCTTTTATGAATGAATCAATGTATGAATGAATGTGTATTACAATTTAAATACCCCAAGGTCATGGCGTGTGACATAAAACCGTATATGGTTAACATTTAAATGTATTTGTAAGTACAATTCTTACAACGTTTCATTTTCTATCTATGCTGTAATAATACAAGACATTTTAAACCATAATTTATGTTCACCTTTTCAATACAAAGTGACGGGGTTAAACTATTATAATGGGCCCAAACTAGTTCATACTATACAGTTAAACTCTTCGCGAGAACCTGACGTCACCCCTGGTTTTTTGGTAGGGTACGTGTTGCTCACCATTGTAGTTTGTTTGTGTTGTCCTTATATGTGTCTTTACATTCTGAGTTCCGTGTTGTGATCTCCGTTATGATGTCCGCATAACGATGCTCGGTTCGTCTTCACCTCCAGTTGTTTGTCTTATTTACGTTATTTGTGCTTTATAGCTCATAGTGTTGTCCAACACGGATTGACTATATGAGTAACATGGCGGGTGTCTTGTGGGAGGTAGAAACTGCTTGCCCCACTAGGGCGTCTGTATTCATCCCCGGTTTTTGATGGGGTCCGTGTTTCTCATCTTTTTAGTTTTCTGTGTTGTATTTTTTGTTTTGTATGTCTTCATTTTGTGTCTTGAGTTCCCAATGTTGCCAGTTTCTCTGGATTGTGCATTCTTGATTGCCAGTTTCTCTGGATTGTCTATTCTTGATTGCCAGTTTCTCTGGATTGTCCATTCTTGATTGCCAGTTTCTCTGGATTGTCTATTCTTGATTGCACTTGTGGTTTTCTCTAACGTTTATGTGCAATATTGATTGTTTGCTTAACGTTCCTTCCATATACAGGAGGAGACCAAGTTGAATATTATGTTGAAATAAGGGAAGAATTGTGACGGCCGAGGTAACGATAGTCACTGACAAAGTATGTAGAACTGGGCATGAACGGGCTATTTTTATCATTTTGAACAACGATGCTCTTACCATAATTATGTACAATTTGCTTATTGTAATATCTACGATTGAATTGTGACACTGCGGCGTCTGCAATTTCAAAACTATGATCTATATTAGCATACACAACATGCATGCATCTTTCCTAATGACCCGAGTGGCTCAATGGGCTAGGTAGTTGGATTACCTAACAACTCAGACAAGCCTATCACCAATACGGCGTGGGTTCCCGCCCGGCTTTTTAAATTACAAAAAGGGTGCACTTGACTCGCAGCCGCAAGTGATAACGTTTACCAGTTGCTTGCCCATGGTCGGTGGTTCTCTCCTGGTACGCCGGCTTCTTCAACCACTACAAATGGTTGCCATGATATAGCTGAAATATTGCTGAAAGTTGCATAAACACGATACATCAAATCAAATCAAATCTAACTAAGATATTATCCTTACCTTTTCTTCTTGTCTTTTCAAAACCTCTTGAATAAACTGTTCTCCCTTGTTCTGTTTTACAAACACACATTGCGGAAACCATCTGACGTGTTCTACCCATGGATCATCCCCTGGCTTCCAGTTCCTCAGTCCTCCATCACAGAAGAAACATCTGGTATAATCCTGGTAACCAGGAAACAAGAATCCAGCCACGGTCAAGTCACGTGGTGTCTGCTCTAAATAAGATGGCCATCCTTGATAAGAACTGATTCGCACTTGAAGTGGTGAATACTTAGGGTACCTTGGTTTTTCAATATTCATGCCAAGGGTTGAATACTCATTGTTATGTTGGTTTTTACTGACAGCCACGGCTTCAACATCTTCAATATTTCCTACAATATATCTATCATCACTGCTATGTGTTTTACTTTCATGCATTGGAGATCGATTAGATTTTGAAGTCCTTGTGGCATCTTTGTTCTCAGACGTTTCTCTTTTGAATTCCGATTCGGTAGAAGTTGCATTCCTGTTTGCTGGTTACCAGGATTATATCATATGTTTCTTTTGTGGTGGATAATTACGTAACTGGAAACAAGGAGAAGAGTCTTGGATAGAACACGCCCGATGGTTTCTACAGTGTGCATTAGTTAAGCAGAATAAAGGAGAAACATATATTCAAGAGGTTTTGAAAAACCAAAAGGAAAGGGAAAGTTGTTATGGTCAAATTTTGCTTTGTTTCATTAGCATTACCTCAATAAGATTCTCCTCCATCAGGCATTGGTGACATTATCTGATTTAGGCTATCTTGTTTAAGTCCGTTTGTTTACTTGAATCCAAAGACTTTAAATTTGGCATCCCATTCTATTTATTATGAGCGTAACTGAATAAGGTTATTTTGTAAATGTGATCGCTCCAAGCAACAAAATGCTACTATAGCTGTTGCTTTTGCTGCCTTGTTAGATTTGACATTTTTACCGCCGTATTATTGAATAGCTTCTTTTACCGCCGTATTATTGAATAGCTTCTTTTACCACCTTATCATTGAAGAGCTTCCTTTACATTTGTATTATTGATGAGCCTCTTTTACCACTTTATTATTGAAGAGCTTCCTTTACACTTTTATTATTAGAGCTTCTTTCACCGCCTTATTATTGGAGAACTTTTTTTCCGCGTTTGTGAACCTGTTACAGATGTTTTAAAGTGACTACCCTATTGCAACATTGGAGTTAGGGTTATGATGATTAACGCCACATTGGAGAACATATATATTTTATATTGCCTTAGATGACGTCATAAATCTGTTTCATTATGTTTTATATCTTAATCATTGTATTTGAACTAATTGAAGCTTTGCCTATTTTATTTTTTGTTGTTTTTAGTTTTAATTTGCATAGTTTTTGATTGTTTGGTTAAGCTTGATTTTTATTTTGTGATTTAAGGAAACAGAGAATTCCGACAATAATGGAGAAAACACACAGCAAACACATTCAGCTAATGCAGCTGCGACCAATACTACTGAGACAAGTACTACTACTACTCAGGATCAACTACAAAGTGTGGCGGCTAGACTTGTTTTAGAGATGGGTTATACTAAGGAACAAGTACTTGATGCCTTGCTTTGCATGCTATAATTTTCATTTATATTTTTTGCCTTGCATGACAGAAGAAAATAAAACATTTTCATTTTACTTGTCAAAGGGTACTATGTTGTATTGTATGTAATGAGTTTGTAAATCGTGTCATCATGTGTGTTTGCATGCTTTGTTTTTAGATGTTATTTGTGTAATGTCGGTTTTAGAAACTGTTCAGAGTTTATGTTGTATGTTGCTTCATGTAACGAATTTAATAAAACTTTTGGACTCTGACTGGTGAAATGCGGTTAAGAAATTAGTCGGGACCTGTGGAAAAAGTGAAACAACAGGGCGTTCTCAGCATTTGAACATACCCCTTGCCTCACTAAAAACGTTTTGTTTACAATACTTTCATTTCATTTCTATTTGTTCAAAGCGATGAATCTATCTTTTGTTTTGTTTGTTTTTTCTTTTTATTATTTTAGGAGGTGTGGGAGGAGGGGTGCACACTGGTCCGCCCATATGAATACCTTCCTGTGCAAGATTTGAAAGAATTTTCAAATTATTTTAAAATCATATATGTTTTACATGAACATATATTAAATTTCCTTGATTATTTATGAATATTATTGTTTTTATTGTTTTCTTTGATTGTTTGATTGATGGAGTTTAACGCATCTTTCAGCAATATTTCAGTTATATCGTGGCGGTCAGTTTTATTGGTGGAGGAAACCGGAGGACATGATGAAATCCGACCTGTCACAAGTCACTGACAAACTTTATCACATTATGTTGTACACCTCGCCCTGAATAAAAAATATATTTCCCTAAAATTATCAATGAACTCTAAAACAAAATTCACTAAGCAAATCTAGAGAGTAAAAATTCACCTTGTGCCAAAATTCGATTCATATCTTTTTTCTTCGTTAAATTCAACTCCTAGAATATAAATATAGGGCTTGTCGTCTTATCAATAGCAATATGCAAATGTAAAGGTTCTACAGACCGTTGTCCAATAATTAAAAACCAAATATCTCTAAAGCACTGTAAATAAAACAGGACCCAAATAAACGGTTCAATTTTGATTTCAGCAAAAACAAACGTCCATTTATACATAAATATGTTTGTTTGTTTGTTTGTGTGATGGTGTTTTACTCCACTTTCAATAATATTTCAGTTATATCATAGCGGTAAGTTTTATTGGTGGAGGAAACCGGAGGACCCGGTGAAAACCATCGGCCTGTCGCAAGTCACTGACAAACTTTATCAAATAATGTTGTACACCTCGCCCTGATCGAGATTCGAACTCACAACATCAGTGGTGATATGTACTGATTGCATAGGTAGTTGCAAATCCATCTATCATACGATCACGGCTACGACGGTCCCCTACATAAATATGCAACAATTCCCAGTCAGAAAACTCAAAAATACAAAGTCATCAGTCAAACAAGTCATAATCCTGAAGGTAACCTGCTGGGATCACCTAATTGCGCATACTCTTTGTTTGTCGTTTCGGGAGACACCCGTATCCCCTAGTTCCCTGCACAAATGTCCCACAGAGTAATTTATAAAACGGTTTTTCCTCGAGTACCTGTCAAAGCTTTCCTTCAACCAACCAACACAATCCATAATTTCGTCCCTTTTCTCACTCTCCGAACCGGCCAAAATGACCGGACAACAGTGTGGTGTTTCACTATCATCCATACTTAAACCTCCGAGGTACATTTAAGTCTGATATACACTGTCGAATGAGACACAGGAGATTATGGAACAAGTTTTGACAAATGGGGGGATTTGGAAAATACATTATTGGCGGTTCGTCAGCATCGTAACATTTACCATTAAAATGCCTAAAGTACTTTCTAATACCAAATTCTTGGCGTATTTCCTGTTAGTTTGAACAATTATTTTCAAAGTTTATCATCTAGTAATACAATGACGTTAGAGAAATCCATATCAAATAATTTGCTAAGAATTCATTCTTTTAATAACTTTCCTTGTCAAGTAAACAAGATTTCTTGCTAGAGCAGGATTTTTTAATACAGAGATATTACTATTAATTTATAGTAATATCTCTGTATAATAAAATAGTTAAATAATTAGTTATAGAAAGGTAAAATCTCTTTCTATAAATAACTAATCTCACATTTAAATCTTGCTATAAATAGCCATTCATACGTATTAAGGAGGAAGTGCACTATAGCCAACATAACAACAACACGTTTGAGCTTCGAATGACCAAATATTTTGTTTTATTTAAAATTTATGCAATTAGCATATGAATGTACCCGCAATGCGACATAATATTGACAAATAATATTGCATAACATTAACGTTTACTATTGTAGTAAATTCTTATTTATCCAATCGAGTCATAGCAAACTTTTGCAATAATCAATCACATATCAAATGGGAGTAATCGAATGCAAGTGTCTAACTATCTTTAGTAAATACGGCTCAATCCTGGTTCGCTTACATTTAATTAGCATACTAATTACATAGTTAAATAAACAAAATAGACATAGGTTCACATACCATAAGGAACTATAGTCTATTTTGAATATGTGACTATATATTGCAATACAGTTATAAGTAAATTATCATTTATGTTGTTGAAATCTTTGTGCATTTGTCTCTTCTGAATATGACGCCATAAATACATATATTTGTTGGAACATAAACATTGAACGTCATTTGTATAATGAACAGTGAAACACTTAGTTTACAAAACATGTAAGTTATAGTAAATATGCTATGATATTTATATAGACAATATGCATGTGTCGGTGGCTAAATAGTCCCCAATAACATTAGCATATTATAAAACAGAGGCGGAACCAGGTTTTTGAGTTTTCATTATTTTTTATTTGGGAGGGGTAAGGGGAGATGTGCGGAGTTAAGGTGGAAAATAAATTGGGGGGGNGGGGGGGGGTCTGGGGTAAAAGGTAAAACAAATCTGAACATATCCTTTGCCTCACCAAAAAATTGCCATTTTGTTTAGAATACTTTTATTTCATTTTTATATGCTCTATCTTTTTATTTTAGTAAATGTGTGTGGGGGGAGGGGGTATACAGGTCCTGTGGAATGAGTACGTATTTGAATGAATTTTCAAATCATTTTAAAATTATATACATGTATGTATTACATGAACATAAATTGCATTGAACACTGTCGAATGAAACACAAGATATTCTTACAGTTGATGGGAATATTCAAATCTATTCAAAAATCCACAGGTATAGAAAATCGATATTCCATTGAAAGAAAGTAAGACATTAAAATGTTCCCTTTATATAATAAGGAATTTACTTCTACATAAGCGAATGTATTAGCAGCATATTATATTTTCCCACTAGATGATCGCAAACTGACCTAATGTAACATGACACTCGCATTATTTCGGCCTTTAATTGTAAAGAGAATATCGAATGATTAACGACCAATGCAGAGTGATTACGTTTGACAAGTAGTATCTTTATTAACAAGCAACTGTTTAACTCGTTTTGTGCTTTGTTTGTTTCAGAATATACTAGAGCGACAATGGGAGCTCAATTTAAGCAGACACAACAGTTGAGCATGATTGGGAATGGCGTGAGTGATTGGTTGCCGTTTAGCGACAACGAACATGATCCTCTGATGATGTCCCGGAGAACACAAGAACATGTTGACAGTACCGAGTCCAGCAAGTTGTCTAGGGAAGTAAATATGGACTCAAATTCGACTGCAGATGAGCACCAAGTCAATTCCGACGAGTCTTATGCGCACTTATGTCACAATATAAATAATCTTCGAAACGACATCGCAAAAATGAAATCTCGATTAGGATTGGCTAATCCAAGCAATGTGAAAGAATCTATAAATAGATTGAACGGATTATTGAAAGCCAAAGAATGTATCAGAGATATAGATAATGTAATTAATGATTTAGAAAATAACATTGAAAAAACAAACAGATTAGATTGTGCACTTTTATTAAAGGATGATGATTTCGCCTCAGTACACGGTAATCTTGACGGATGCAATGAAAAACATAGAATTCGAACCAAAAAGGGAACACCTTATTCCAAGGAACCATTACGTGTCTTTCCACAAGGCACACGACAGGTTTTACCATTTAGCTTAGACAACTACTTCAAAGATTTTTCAACTGACCAAAGTCAATCTACCACACACACAATGTCAAATGAACTCTTGCGATTATCAACTTTAAGCACATTTCCACGTACCATAGATATCAGTATGATACGTCTAGCACGTGCCGGGTTTTACTATACCGGCCAATCAAGTGAGACAAAATGTTTTTCATGTGGAATTATATATAAAGACTGGACTTCCGGTGATGACCCAATGACCGTCCATAGAAGACTATCGCCATCTTGTGATATTGTTAGACATAATAGGCAAAATACTTCATCAGCCATAGACAACCAGGAAATGGAAAGAACCCCAACACAAACCTCTGATCAGTACCAACATAGCAATGGTCATGCAACACTTGAAATTAACGTACAGAAACCGAAATACCCAAATTATGCTCAGCTGCAGGTACGAATATCTTCTTATCAAGGATGGTCAACTTGCTTAGACCAGACACCACGTGACATGGCCGTGGCTGGATTCATGTTTGCTGGTTACCCAGATTATACCAGATGTTTCTTTTGTGGTGGAGTCCTTTATAGCTGGGAACCAGGAGAAGAGCCTTGGATAGAACACGCCCGATGGTTTCCACAGTGTGCATTTGTAAAGCAGAATAAAGGAGAAACATTTATTCAAGAGGTTTTGAAAAAACAAAATGAAAGAGTAAGTTGTTATGGTCAAATTGTGCTTTGTTTCATTAGCATTACCTCAATAAGATTCTCCTCCCTCAGATATTGGTGACAGTATCTGATTTTGGCTATCTTGTTTAGGTCCATTTGTTTACTTAAATCCAAAGACTTTAAAATTTGGCCTTCCATTCTATTTATTATGAGCGTACCTGAATAAGGTTATTCTATAAATGTGGTCGCTCCAAGCAACAAAATGCTACTATAGCTGTTAATTTTGCTGCCTTGTTAGACTTGACATTTTTTACCGCCGTATTATTGAATAGCTTCTTTTATCGCCTTATTATTGAAGAGCTTCCTTTACATTTTTATTATTGATGAGCCTCTTTCACCACCTTATTATTTACACTTTTATTATTAGAAAACTTATTTTACCGCCTTGTTATTGAAGACCTTCTTTTACCTCCTTATTATTGAAGAGCTTCTTTTACACTTGTATTATTAGAGGGCTTCTTTTATCGCCTTGTTAATGAAGAGCTTCTTTTACCGCCTTATTATTGAGGAGCTTTTCTATATAATAATTACATTTTCGAACATGTAACAGATCTTTAAAAGTGACTATTCTATAACATTTGGTTTAGGGTTATGGTGATAAACGCCACTTTAAGCAATATTCCAGTTACATTGTATATCATGGCATTCCGTTTTATTGGAGGAGGAAACCGGAGTGCCAGAAGAAAACAACTGACCTGCCGCACGTCACTGACAAATTTATCACATAATGTTGTATCGAGTAGACATCGCCATGAGCGGGATTCGAACTCACTCCTTTCGTGTTAATAGGGACTGATTGCATTGCTATTGGTAGTTGTAAAAACATACTACCATGTGATGACGACCCCCACGGCCCCTATATCATTGGAAAACATAAATATTTTATTTTGCCTTAGATGACGTCATAAATTTGCTTCAACATAATTTATATCTTATTCATTGTATTTGAACTAATTGAAGCTTTGCCTATTTTATTTTTTGTTGTTTTTAGATTTAATTTGAATAGTTTTTGATTGTTTGGTTAAGCTTGATTTTTATTTTGTGATTTAAGGAAACCGAGAATTCTGAAAAAAATGGAGAAAACACACAGCAAACATATCCAGCTAGCCATACTACTACTCAGGACCAAGTACAAAGTGTGGCGGCTAGAAGTGTTTTAGAGATGGGTTATACTAAGGAACAAGTACTTGATGCCTTGAGAAAAATGTACGAATTAAGGCAAGGTATGTATGTTTTCATGTTTCTTTCCAGTTTCAAGGAGAAATAGTTAGGATATATAACAATTATCACACAGCAAACATATTCAGCTAATGCAGCTGCGACCAATACTAATGAAACAAGTAGTAACCATACTACTACACAGGACCAACTACAAAGTGTGGCGGCTAGAAGTGTTTTAGTGATGGGTTACACTAAGGAACAAGTACTTGATGCCTTGAGAAAAATAAATGAATTAAGACCCGGTATGTCTTTTTCATATTTTCATCATATTTCAGTTTCAAGCAGAAATATTTAGGATACGTAAAAATTATAAATTCAATAGATGTGTATTTCAAATGAAATGTAGTCTAACACTATTGAAAAAACAAATGACTACTTCTATTATAAGCCATGAAATTAATGTGAATCAAAGGTAAATCCAAACTTGGTTAAATGTGGTTAAACTTTAGTTTCTTGTGTTGTAATTTTTATTTTGCTTTTTCTTTGTTTGATGTCTTAAGTCCAGTGTTGATTGTGTTTGTCTGATTTTTCTTTCCCTTTGACCATTGTATTGCTGTCCGATTCTTCGATTTACGGCTTTTAATTACCCCTTGTATCTTCAAATTTTTCTTAGTCAGATTGTAAGAAGGCCATTATAATACTTAAAATCATTTTATTTTTATATTCTTTGTACAGTATTTGTTTTCTTTTGCATTTAGGAGGAAGTACTATATCAGCAGTAGATATCATGCACGTGCTCTTGAAAGATGACGATGCCATTCCAACAGAAACAGCAACAGTTGCCGTAGTGACACAGGGAACCAGTCGTTGGGAAGAACAAACAGGAAACATCCACGATGATAATTATACACAAGGAGCAACAGTGGCGATAGTAACACAGGGAACCAGTTGTTGGGAAGAACAAACAGGAAACACTCACGATGATAATTCTACACAAGGAGCAACAGTTGCCGTAGTAACACAGGGAACCAGTCGTTGGGAAGAACAAACAGGAAACACCAACGATGATAATTCTACACAAGGAGCAACAGTTGCAGTAGTAAATCAGGGAACCAGTCGTGGTGAGGAACAAACAGGAAATACCCACAATTACAATTCTACACAAGGAGCAACAGCTGAAAAAGTAGTAAATGGAAACAACTATTTTAAGGATGAAACTGGGCATAATTTATCAGAATTCACAAAAAATGGTAAATAGTCACAGTAAGATTTTAGTCTAGTGGTATCGAACTACCTCGTTTTTAGGTACCTCTGTACGACTATCTATATTGTGATGCTCTCTCACTCGATCGATCGATCGAACTAATAAACATGTTTGAACATACGTAAGGGAATCCGATCTAAAATAGTAAAAGGGTTATGCGTATGATTATTTCGACTTTCCAATAGTGCATTTTCCTTTTTCGGATGGAAACCGTCCAGCCAATGAAATTTGGTGGAGTTTGAATTGATTTTTTTCTGATAGTAAATTTACAGAGGGTTCGGTACTGACATGGTTATTAGATATATTTATTATTGCAATTTACAGTTCTTGATAAATGTAATTATTATTCAAACAAATATTCTCCTCCCTTGGCTTTTCTGTTTATGATCTCTGGTTTTCTTGCTCCCAAAACCTTTTAAGTATTTTGCTTTCTAATCTTTTGACTTTGAATCTAACGCTCTACACACTAAATCATCTAATCTTTTGACTTTGAGTCTAACGTTATACACACTAAGTCATATAATCTTTTGACTTTGAGTCTACCGTTATACACACTAAATCATCTAATCTTTTGACTTTGAGTCTAACGTTATACACACTAAGTCATATAATCTTTTGACTTTGAGTCTAACGTTATACACACTAAGTCATATACTATTTTGACTTTGAGTGTACCTAATAAGGTCATTCCAGAAACGCCTTATATACACACTAAATGAGATATGACGTTTTAGTTTTATACATATGTTTAGCTTTGAGAAACTTCTATTATTGTCCTTTATCGGTAATCTCTACAGTTGTCCTTTGATCTCACCCATGGATATTTTAATTATCAACGGATTGGAAATGATTCTGAAAATTATAGGTCAGTGTCACGTCAATCACATTATGACGTTGCCAATAAATATACAATGTACGTAAATTGTCGGAAAATATATAATTTATTTGTACGAGCTTTAGAAACAGGAAGAAAAGTTACCCTCTGCCGAGCTTTTCTAGCACGTCCCACAGCCAGTTCAAATTAATTTGATATTTAACGACAATGTACGCATATTGTGTTTGTCCTGCAACATCAAAAAGTCCACTGCCGACTCGTCTGTAAATAGCTGAAGCAAGCATCGTCTAATCGTTTTCATTGTTTTCATCTGTGACATCAGCGCGTATACCGCTACGAATTCTTTCTGTCTCTCTAAATGAATCAGGTACCAGAAATACTTTATTATGTGCATGTTTAAATAACACTGAAGTTTATTTGACCCCCATTATTAGTACCCAAAATCACACAATTTCAGGATAAATGAATAATAATGTCAGTTTAAAAGGTCTCGAAATACAGAAACACTAGTATCACAGCTCGTCCAATATGATTCCCTTTGATATTGGAGCTAATGTCTTTCTCGACCTTCCTAGCTGACATTATTCTATATTTATTAACTTCATGCTCTATTTTGATAGTTGAAATATTTATCTTACAATGACATAATGGTGCATTTTTTTATTTGCAGATACTGAATCTCCTATAAGTAATAAGGGGTGTAGTTGCATCCATGACATCAATGAGTGTGTACTATTGTAAACCCGAAAACCGTACAATTAGAACAATGACCAGTGTTTTATTACAAGAGATAACATTTATTTAGAAATAATGATAGTCCTGTTTACCAACAAATTTATCTGTGTTTTCTGCAACATTGCTGGGTGTATGTTTTCATTTTATTATGTAAAATAACAATAGTCAACAATCAGACTATGACATGTCCTGTCATGGACATCATTTGTGACTCGCTCTCCCAATATAAAATAAAAACATTATAACAACAGACACGCATGGACGACACTACAATGTATATAACTGAAACATTTTTTAACTGGTCCTATCGCCTGATCATATAATGTGAAGTTACTCATTTTTATTCTCTGTAATGTTATAAAATGGATCCACTTTTAAAGTGTGTAAATGCTATGAACTTGGTATAATTAAACAAAACAAATTAGACCTCGAATCAATCACAGATAACATAAGAAAGATTACAACTCGACATCATATATAAGTGTCCCACTGACAAAATGTTTCACCCAATTACTGTGACTTTTCCCTTCCCCAATACCTATTGTTTGATCAGTTGAGTGATCAAACTGTTTACCAAGTAGGAACATTTATGCAGTCTCAGTCATACAGAGAAAATTCAGGTATGTTCAGGTCATATGACATAAATTTCGAAAAGGAATAAATTTGAAGAAAGCGTCACTTGACCAGAGAACTTAGAATAATAAACATCAAAACCTGAATTTGTATTTTGTTAGGTGAGTTAAACATTTATGTTATTGAAATAATAGTGAACTTAAATAATATTAAGTCAAAGATTTTAGAAATTATAACTAATATATATTTGTGTTTCTGAATTAAGTTATTTTAATTAAATCCAAAAGTAAATGCGATATGATGAAGCAAATAAATATCATTTGAAGTTTAATAAATAATTAAAGATGTTAGAACCAGTTAGTTGATGTATATACAATTGTGTTTTGTATTATATGTTGTTTTTATAAGAAATCAGGTTTGAGTGATAGCTTAGGGAAAATTATATGTAATTCATAGTGAGTCTGTTAGAAAAATAATGTTATAGGGAGACGAATGTCCTAAGGTAAAGTTAGATTAAAATATGCCAGTACTGATTTTAATGTTTAAAGGTGATGTAAACACCATGAATCTAACTAAAATTATATTACATAATGAGAAGCTGGTAAAGATCAAAGTTATTAATGTTAAAGTTTTAGTTGTACTTAATTACATGTTTAATAAATTGTATAAGGTTTTATTTATTTACAAACTTAAATAAATATAATAACCATGACTGGAAAAGGTTCAAGTACATAATATTTTGATATAAATGAACAGTTTTAAATTTTCTTTCTATCAAGAGTTATTTCCCCATAACAATATTACCATACATTATTAGTAGTGCGAATTGCTCACATAACACTTTATGTTATTTTCATATCATTGTTGTATTTTATATATATTATATATAATTGACCAGAGAACTTAGAATAATAAACATCAAAACCTGAATTTGTATTTTGTTAGATATACTACGGTGGAGAAAGTATCGGAAAAGTTTGAAATTAACGGGAAAACAAGTCACTCACACGTCAGCTGGAAAAACATACATACAAAGCAGCACAACAAGGTTATAATCAGCATAACACAGTGGCATAATGTTGCATTTTTGTAATTTGCAGATACTGAATATCTTATAAGTAGTAAGGGGTGTAGTTCACCCCCTCCATGTGGCACCTGCAACGTGGCATTGCATCATAGTATGGTGAATTCAATTGTTCTAGAAACAATGGATATATTTCTAGAAACAATGGATATATTTCTAGAAACAAGGGATATTGTTCTACAAACAATGGATAGCCTTTTACAAACCAATGGATAGTCATGACATCATCCAATGCATCATTAGTCCACATTTTATAATGATGTCATTGCATCTATGACATCACTAAGTGTGAACTAGAAAACCGGACAATGATCAGTGTTTTATTACAACAGTTAAACTTTATTTAGAAATAATGATAGTCCTGTCTACAAACAAATTTATATGTGTTTTCTGCAGCATGGCTGGGTGTATGTTTTCATTTTATTATGTAGAATAATAATAACCAACAATCAGACTATGACATGTCCTGTCATGGACATCATTTGTGACTCCCTTTCCCTAAATAAAAATAAAAACATTATAACAACAGACACGCATGGACGACACTACAATGTATATAACTGAAACATTTTCTAACTGGTCCTATCGCCTGATCACATATGT
>MJUT01064879.1:78220-96587 GCA_002080005.1 Gigantidas platifrons | reverse complement strand
ATGTTATTGAAATAATAGTGAACTTAAATAATATTAAGTCAAAGATTTTAGAAATTATAACTAATATATATTTGTGTTTATGAATTAAGTTATTTTAATTAAATCCAAAAGTAAATGCGATATAATGAAACAAATAAATATCATTTGAAGTTTAATAAATAATTAAAGATGTAAGAACCAGTTAGTTGATGTATATTAAATTGTGTTTTGTATTATATGTTGTTTTTATAAGAAATCAGGTTTGAATGATAGTTTAGGGAAAATTATATGTAATTCATAGTGAGTCTGTTAGAAAAATAATGTTATAGGGAGACGAATGTCCTAAAGTAAAGTTAGATTAAAATATGCCAGTACTGATTTTAATGTTTAAAGGTGATGTGAACACCATGAATCTAACTAAAATTATATTACATAATGAGAAGCTGGTAAAGATCAAAGTTATTAATGTTAAAGTTTTAGTTGTACTTAATTACATGTTTAATAAATTTTATAAGGTTTTATTTATTTACAAACTTAAATAAATATAATAACCATGACTGGAAAAGGTTCAAGTACATAATATTTTGATATAAATGAACAGTTTTAAATTTTCTTTCTATCAAGAGTTATTTCCCCATAACAATATTACCATACATTATTAGTAGTGCGAATTGCTCACATAACACTTTATATTATTTTTTATATCATTGTTGTATTTTATATATATTATGTATAATTGACCAGAGAACTTAGAAGAATAAACATCAAAACCTGAATTTGCATTTTGCTAGATATACTACAGTGGAGAAAGTATCAGAAAAGTTTGAAATTATCGGCAAAACAAGTCACTCACACGTCAGCTGGACAAACATACATACAAAGCAGCACAACAAGGCTATAATCAGCATAACACAGAGGCATAATGTTGTATTTTTGTAATTTGTAGATACTGAATCTCTTATAAGTAGTAAGGGGTGTAGTTCACCCCCTCCATGTGGCACCTGCAACGTGGCATTGCATCGTGGTAGGGTGAATTCAATTGTTCTAGAAACAATGGATATATTTCTAGAAACAATGCATATATTCTAGAAACAAGGGATATTATTCTACAAACAATGGATAGTCATGACATCATCCAATGCATCAGAAGTCCACATTTTATAATGATGTCATTGCATCTATGACATCACTAAGTGTGAACTAGAAAACCGTACAATGATCAGTGTTTTATTACAACAGTTAAACTTTATTTAGAAATAATGATAGTCCTGTCTACAAACAAATTTATAAGTGTTTTCTGCAGCATGGCTGGGTGTATGTTTTCTTGATTGCCAGTTTCTCTGGATTGTCTATTCTTGATTGCCCTTGCGGTTTTCTTTAACGTTTATGTGCAATATTGATTGTTTGCTTAACGTTCCTTCCATATATAACAACAGACACGCATGGACGACACTACAATGTATATAACTGAAACATTTTCTAACTGGTCCTATCGCCTGATCACATATGTAAATTTACTAATTTTTATTCTCTGTAATGTAAAATGTGGACCCACTTTTAAAGAGTGCAAATGCTATGAACTTGTTATAATTAAACAAACAAATTATACCTCAAATCAATCACAGAAAACATAAGAAAGATTACAACTCGACATCATATATAAGTGTCCCACTGACAAAATGTTTCACCCAATTACTGTGACTTTTCCCTTCCCCAATACCTATTGTCTGATCAGTTGAGTGATCAAACTGTTGACCAAGTAGGAACATTTATACAGTCTCCTTGGTTATTTCAGTTCAGCAACTTCTCAGCCTGTCCTACAATTTGAAATCCTATCAGGACATCAAATTGTAAGTTTGAACAATAAAGTACTCACCTCAGCTATTTTCCTCAGTTTACTGGCTGGTCAAGTGGTAGAAACTGTGTGTATACAAAATTTTATATTTTGGTATAAGTAAATTGATGATTTGATGATTTCTGGTGTTTAATGCCACTTTAAGCAATATTTCAGCTATATCATGGTGACCAGTTTTAGTGGTGGAAGAAGCCAGAGTACCCTGAGAGAACCAAGGATCATGGACAAGCAACTAGTAAACTTTATCACTTGCAGCTGTGAGTCGAGTGCACCCTTTTTGTAATTTCCAAAGCTGGGCGCGAACCCAAGCCGTATTGGTGATAGGCTTGCATGAGTTGTTAGGTAATCCAACTACTTAACCCATTGAGCCACCCGGGCCCTTTAGTAAATTGATATTGTATAATAGGAAAAATAACATAATAAATGTACATGCATGTACCTACGTGTATATTGGTAGATTATTTAAGCTTGCATTACATGACCTCAATAAAGAGAGATCATATTAAGCTGTCATATACATAGTGGCAGGAAGAAAAATGGAAAAACAATCCCTCTACAAAAAGACAGACATCAACTGATGTAGGACCATTTAATGTTTAAAAATGGGTTAGGGTTAGGGTTTTAAACGCCACTTTCAAAAATATATCAGTCATATTGTGGCTGTCAGTTTTATTCGTGGAGGGAACTGGAGCCAAGAAAGCCGCCGAGCTACCGCAAGTCATTCACAAACTTTATCACATATTGTTGTATCGAGTACACCTCACAATAAGCAGAATTAGAACTCACAACGTTAGTAGTGATAGCCAATGATTGCATAGATAGTTGTAAATCCAACTTCCATACGATCACGTCAACGATGGTCCCTTATATTTAATAACAATTATATTCATAGATATGTTTTCCTGAGTCATAGAAACACACGAAATAAAAGTCAGATTATTTCTTTTTTTTCAAAAATACTAATTGTTTTTTTTTTATTGTTAGCTTGTTTTACTTATATTGATATTTTTTAATTTATTAAGTCTCTACTGACATACAGACAAGAATTTTTGTTTCTACGCGGAAGTTAACTTTTGAGATTTCGTAAGGAACGACAGTTCGATTGAATAAGACTAGATTCGGCGCTAAGAAAAAAGTCGTCCCCGATATATCTAGGCCCAAAAAATCTCGACACTTTTTGATGTACTGGATGAGCGTGAAATTGCCAAATAATTTTCAGATTCGCGAGCATTCATGGCCGTGCCTGTTTCATATTACAATGACGTTAGAGGAATCAATGTCAAATAATTTACTAAGAATTCATTCTTTTAATAACTTTCCTCGTGAATTAAACTTGCTAGAGCTGGATTTTATCATACAGGGATACGACTATAAATACCTTTCTATAAATAACCATTCACAGAGCAATTTATCCATTACACAAAATATCTTGCTGTAAATAGCCATTGCATAATTCTCAGTTGTTGTTTACATTCTGGTATATAAACCATAAAAAGATCAAAAGAAAATAATGCATTCATGTTACAAGAAAGATCTGAATGATTTTGTAGGGTTGATGCTCGCGAGGGTAAAAAGGGCAAATACATTTTGGCAAATACCACGGCAAAGAGGGGGAAATGAATATCTCTTACAAATATCTCGGCGGTGGTAAATGAAACTAAATCCACGCAAGCCAAAAAAATACAAGAAAAAAACCCACACCCGCTATGAACCTATCAAAATCCAGGATACTTATATAAGGTAAAATTATCTGTAAAACAATATCAAAGGAAAATGTGGTAGTCTTAATTTTATATAATTACTGAAAATCATTATATGCTATAATGATATTATTTACTCATGTTTTTAAGGTTTATAATATTTAAAAAATTAAAATTACAAAATAAAACTTCACATATTGCATATGCAGTACAGTAAATTACATGGTTCAATTTTTGATTGATAATCTTTTCCTAATACTTGTGATAGAATACAACAGAAACCCAAGTCAGACATTTTGGCTTAAACATTTTCAAACTGGAATTAATTTGGACTATTCTATTTGTTTTCTAAATGATTTATTATGATGTAGATTTAGAGCTGACTAATTTGAGATCCTAGAGTGATCAATTCTGCTGGTGCCCTTGTACCATATATATAGGGTCTACTGTTACTATTACTGTTAGTATAGTCCAATAAAAGCATCGAACCCAAGCTGGACTTATTATCACTCTGACACATTTACGCCCTGCTACAAAAACACAATCTGGACTTTATTTCACTTGATTGATTGACTGATTGGTGTTTAACGCTAACGTTAGCAGTATTTCAGCTCTATCGTGGTATGGACAAATTTTATATTAACTTAAGACACCTACATGGCCCTTAGACATAAAACATACTATCCCCAAGAAGTAGTTTCAGTGGATATAATTAGATAATTATGCAATGTTATTTAAAGGACATTATTATACCTCAGTTGTAATTTTCTATATAAAAATCAGCTCGATAGTTTTACTATTTTTCCAGGCTTATGTCGAGAAGTTTACTTCACCGGTCAATAGTTTCCAACTATTTGACCGACACTGTTACATTGTTTCGCGGAATTTTAATGCCGTGTACGGATTGGTTACTTGGCTTTACTATTACATTCGGAACTAATCTGCTTTCGTAAAATTCGAGAGACACTACAAGTGTGCAGACGTTTCGAATATGACAGGTAGATTTGTGTCCCTCACAGATGATTATTTAGCCAGAGCAAATTTTACAATAAGTATCATATAAATTTTATGTTGTTAATAATAATTAACTTGAGTCTTACAAATAACCGTTGTATTTATTTCTTCTTTTCGATAAGATGAACGAGAATTTAAATTTTTATTTAAACGAAGAGAAGTTACACACACAATACACACCCATAGACGAGTTTTAATTTGTAATTAACAGGGATGCTTTATTTAGACATATTACATTAAAGATAAGTCGTTGCCGTTCACTGCATTCACTGGGTTCGAAAAATTGTAGATGATGTCTTAGATTGAGAGGGTCGTATGGAAAACCATCCAGAAATATTATTGTAACATTTTAATACATTATTTTACAATTATTTATTCATAAACAAATTTGTTGTTTGTAGGAGGGCTCATGTCTTATTTGTAATTGTTTGTATATAGTGGTGTCCAACACATATTGTGTTGTGTTTTTGTTGGGTTTTTCTTCTTCGTCTTGTGTGTCAGTTTCTCTTTCGGTATAATAAAACACTTATTAATTAGATATTCGGGGAATAGTAAGTTTATTGACCCCTTGATACCAATAGTTGATATATCGGGGTCAATAAACTTACTATTCCCCTCATACCCAGTCAATAAGTATAAACTATTGCACGACATAATGCGATGATCAAATTGCGCCTTTTCCAACTAAAGTGGGTGACACAAAACTGATACATACAGTAATATTATAACCATGAAAAGATTTAAATTTATTTTTCTAATTCGCAGAAACCATATATTATCGGCTAAAACACAATCAGGTGGTACTATTTAAATATTTACATGTTATGGAGCTGGTATTCTTAAATATTAAGAGGATACAAGTTGTAATCTATATATTGGGGTAGCTGATAATTTTCTCTTTCTAATGGTATATCATATTCTTCTCAGAAGTTATTGAACTCACGGAACACCTATATCATTAGACGGTACTACAAATTGTTCGTATTCATTATGTCGATCGGATAACTAAAAACATTAGCATAGTACACAATTGAAATAATATTAAAACCCTCTTCCCTGGAAGGGACCGTCGTGGTCGTGATCATATGATCGTTGGATGTATGCACCTATGCAATCAATGCCTATCACCACTAACGTTGTGAGTTCGAATCCCGATCAGGCGATGTGTACTCGATATGTGATAAAGTTTGTTATGACTTGCGGCTGGTCGGTAGTTTTCTCCGGGCACTCCGGTTTCCTCCACTAATAACTAATAAAACTGACCGCCACGAATGCATATTTTAATATTCTATTTAAAAAAAAAATCACCAATTAACATAATTTCCTTCTTGATTGTTTTGTTTATTCACTCTCAGGCGAGGTGTACTCTATACCACATTATGTGATCAAGTTTGTCAGTAACTTCCGACAGATCGGTGGGTTTTCTCTGTGTACTAACCTGTATTGTGTGACCATATCCGTTTTGTAGTAATGTATTACCCTTTTCACTGATTCTAATCATCACGTGTCGGGACCATCGTGTCCGACCTCGTATGGCCATCATCCTTGATTTTCGGTCCTTGCCAAGCTGTATTTGATACAACTTATGTGATAAATTTTACAAGTTGGATATTCATGGTGTTAGCTCAATGAAACAACAGCCCACAGAAAGCCATGTTGCTCCACTCATACACAATATACTGACTCTGATCCAATCAGTCTTTATCCTAATTTACAAGTTACTTTACATATTGGTGTGTTTTGTGGTGTAGATATTCCGGTTTCCTTCACCAATAAAACTGATTCACAGACTTAATATATATCATGAATATTCATATATCAAGACAAGTAGGGCGCAACACATCTTTCTATTTGAAATTGAGACTGTATTATATTTAGAAATTATGCCGTAGTCGAAGTGGATGTTTTCTTCCGTATTGCACCTGTACAACGTCAACAATAAGAAAACATAGAACAATTTGTCACATCCTGATAAACTGCGCAGACTAAAAGCGTGATGTGAAGCATGATAAATTCTTAACGACCTTGCCTCTTACTTGTCTATACATACACACGGACATTCTTATGGGGGAAGAACTGTGTACCTTTCGGGAGCACATGTGTTCATCCCCTGTTCTTGATGGGGTTCGTGTTACTCGATCTTTAGTTTTATGTGTAATGTTTAGTAGATCTTTGTTTGTTCTTTTGCCCTTTTTCGTTTGGCCTTTGTGTTTTCTATCTTTCGATTTATGGATTCTGATTACCCCTTTGGAATCTTAAAATTCTTCATAATAGTTTTTGCCTGGCTTGTTGAATATCCACAAAATATCTTCTTCGTCATTAAATTAGATATCTATGTTGTTGCCTCTTATTTACAGTACGCTCTAACACTTGTATTAGAATTACACTATAAACATTGAACAAACGTTTAATGTTTGTATTGGTTTATTATGGATACTATCTGTGTGTGATGCTGTTGTTTTGCCTAGCTACTTACATGAACACGAACATAATATTACTATTTTCGTCCCCATTCCCAACCCCGGGAAACAACGAAAAACTGCAGAAGGTAACACGCTACTTATTATTCATCAATATTAATATTGAACTGATTTAAGAATTTGCTTAAAAAAAGAGAGTAATTTTTTTAAACCAAATAACTTGTAGTTTAAATGAATTTTGGAATTGATTGAATATAAAGTCATTCGTTGAAATCAAACCATGTATATTGATTGATTGATCGATTGATTATTGCTAAACGTCCAGCTATGCTATGCTTGGGCACAAGTTCAACAATAAAACCGTACAGAAATGAGGAGAGTGGGACAACTAGGGCAACCATATTTCACTGGCATTGGAAAAACATGGAGATTTTGGGATAGCGTCGGAGATGAACTCAGGTACTCCGGAAGGGTGAGCAATTCCTGCTCTAAATATGACACCCTTCGCGTTACACATAAATTCAGATTATATGTACTTGTCAGTGAATCAATCGAATATTAGTTTTATGTGTAATGTTTAGTAGATCTTTGTTTGTTCTTTTGCCCTTTTTCGTTTGGCCTTTGTGTTTTCTATCCTTCGATTTATGGATTCTGATTACCCCTTTGGAATCTTAAAACTCTTCATAATAGTTTTTGTCTGGCTTGTTGAATATCCACAAAATATCTTCCTCGTCATTAAATTAGATATCTACGTTTTTACCTCTTATTTACAGTACGCTCTAACTCTTGTATTAAAATTATACTATACAAGATTGATTGATTAATTGGTTGATTGCTGTTTAACGCCAACTTTAGCAGTATTTCAGCTATATCGTAGCGATGGCCAAAAGAAAAAGGACAAAAGGACAAAGAACGAACTACAAAATATTACATGCAAAGCTAAAGATCGAGTAAAAAGTCGGAGATGAACTCAGGTGCTCCGGAAGGGTGAGCAATTCCTGCTCTAAATATGACACCATTCGCGTTACACATAAATTCAGATTATATGTACTAGTATTGTTGATCTTGAATATATATAGATTATTACATGGCGTTTTTCATATCATACCTTTATCAGTCCTAGATCACAGGGTAAAATATTAGTTATATTATCTACAAGTATATGATAAACATGTGGACTTAGTATTGATGGGTATTGTGTATTATTGATAATCTTTTAATTTATTTCAGAGAACATCACACTACTAAAACCAGGCATTAAAATGTGTAAAAAGCCTCCCAACAGGAAGTGTTCAAATACATCCGATAGCGAAAAAGATGAAGCATGGGAAGATGGCGTAGATAACCACGCCCACAATATATGTCATAACTGTTGTAAATCTAAATATTATAAAGTGATATATGTTTGGGTCACGGAATCCTTGTTATTATAAAAGATTACAGACTCAGAAGGAGACATAAGACCAAACGGGTTCGAACAACAGCTTGAAAATGTGACGGACAGACATCAGAAAATTGCCACACTTACAAAGAAATATTTCACACCTGCTTATTGTGATTTTAATTTTAACTGGGATATAATTAGTCTTTTAAATATTGTGTCGACAATGATGTACATTCTCTACAAGCTCGACGAGCAGAGTGGTGGTACAGAAACATATACAATGAAACATTCTGAATATTTAAAATTTCATCCTGAAATATCGAAAATACAAGACTGTAAAAAGTGTGACATTTCATTCAGATCACATAACATACCATACCAAATTCTTAACGTGTTTCCTGTTAGTTTGACCAATTATTTTGAAAGTTTATCCTCAGGTAATACAATGACGTTAGAAGAATCCATGTCTAATAATTTGCTAAGAATTCATTCTTTTAATAATTTTCCTCGTGAAGTAAACATTTTTACAAGTCTTCTTGCGAGAGCAGGATTTTATTATACAGGTGTTTCTGATGAGGTGCGTTGTTACGCGTGTGGAATAACACATAAAAAATGGACGTCACGTGATGATCCGATAGCAATTCATAGAAGGTTGTCGCCATCTTGTTCTCATGTGATCAATTTATATTCAACAGATGAACAGTCATCAGCTAATTCTAGACAGCTTTCAGTTTCAAGTGCAAATTCTACTTTTTATCAGTCAAATAATACTCTAACTACATCCGCTCTTAGAACTGATTCGACCACATTGTCATATAATTTTTCACGCACCAATGCATCCATACAAAATCAATGCACTTCTTCTATATCTGAAAATGGAAGACACAATTCAGCATCCAGGAATGGACCTGTTTTAGACAGGAATAACACACAAACGGATACTGCAGATAACCCGTCATTCAGTAAATATGAGGGACTCGTTCAGAATAGAAGTTCCGCAAATAGAAATAATGACCCACCACAATGTGAAAATTATACTTCTACAACAAATGGAATCTCTACCCATTTTCAAAACAGACCTAATGGAGATTTCAAAAACTCTGCACCCAAACAATCATTGGGCGACAATCTCTCATCAACTGGTATTAACGTTGAAAAACCAAGGTACCAAGCTTATGCACCTCTGCAAGTTCGGATTAGTTCCTATCAGGGGTGGCCATCTTATTTAGACCAAACACCACGTGACATGGCTAAAGCTGGATTCCTGTATGCTGGTTACCAAGATTATACCAGATGTTTCTTCTGTGGTGGAGGCCTTCGGAACTGGGAGGCAGGAGATGATCCCTGGGTAGAACACGCCAGATGGTTCCCAAAGTGTGCATTTTTGCGACAAAACAAGGGAGATAAATTTGTTGCAGCAGTGCAAGAAAAACATACCCAGTTGGTAAGCATTATATACATAAATCTAAACTATTGATTTCCAACAAATAATAATTGAATCATTTCTATCATAATAATAACGTCGAAATCTAATTTAGTATACATGCTGCATTGAATAACTCTCACCAGGTACGCTCAAAATCGAAAGTTTGAAAGGCAAATAATTAAAAGTTTTAGGCGCTACAAAACCAAAGCGCAAGCGCATTGAATAACTTTTATCAGGTACGCCCATACTCAAAAGATTGGAAGCCTAGTAATTTAAAAGTCATTGGGAGCAAGAATCCAAAGAATACTAGACAGTATAGTTAAAACCGGCCAAGATTACCTATGTCTGAGGGAGGATAACCTTGTTTTAAACACTGTGCACCTGTAGAACTATAGTCAAACCGCATTATTCTAACCCGGATATTTCTGGACATTAAATATTGGTATGATATCATTTGGTTAGATTTTCATAGTGATAGATCACTGAAACAATAGTTTGCCCATATACAGGTCGCTCCACTTTGACACATTATTCTGACCAGTCTAAGCTCTTACTCCTTAATCAGGAACCGAAACCATATTGTATCCGTTGTGGCGAGCACGCTAATAATTATACTATGCCATTAATGTGGTTCTACTAATTTGAAGTCAAATAATCAGCGAATGTGTACAAAGAATAAGTACAAATACGAATATGCATTTATTGTAATATTTTGCCTATTATAAAGTCTCAATTTACCTATACCAAAATATATAATTTCTAGGAAAAAGAAAACAATGGAGGAAAAAGTCAAAATTCAAGATATGAATTACCAGCACTACAAAATGTCGAAGCTTCTCAAACGAGCGCTTGTGTGGCACATCAATCTAACAACCCTCTTGACACGGTTGCAGCCAGAAGTGTTCTAGAAATGGGATATTCTGAAGAACAAATACTACAAGCTATCCACCAAATTACATCATCGCGCTCTAGTATGTATTCTATGAGTATATTTGATGAACAGGTGATTGTAATGAGGTCTATGATAATTCTCCCTGTTATTTTATACAATTGATGGTCATTTTACTGCTATACCGTGACTACCAGATATATTGTGAAACCAGGACAGTTATAGCACAACGGGTGCCACTAGTGGTGCAAGAACTGCTTACCCTACCGGAGCACCTAATTTTAGTGGGGTTAGTGTTACTCGATCTTTAGTTTTATGTGTATGTTTTGTAGATCGTTGTTTGTCCTTTTGTACTTTTTCTTTTGGCCATTGTGTTGTCTGTCCTTCTTCGATTAACGGATGCTGATTACCCTTTGGTATTTTCTTATAACGAACTAACATGTGAAAAGTAAAATCTGCAACATTATGGCGTCTAGTGACCTAAACAATTCCGATTAATATCGCGACGCGAACCTACGTGAATGTTGTTAGGAATGTAGTCAGAAGACAATTACTCGAGCACCACACTCTCAATTATTATTTGAAATCACAAATAACTAGATTAACACGAAGGGTGCCACTAGTGGAGCAGGAACTTCTTACCCTTCCGGAGCACATGAGTTCACTCCGGTGTTTAGTGGGGTTCGTGTTACTAGATCTTTAGTATTGTGTGTATGTTTTGTAGATCTTTGTTTGTCCTTTTCTTGTGGCACTGTGGTGTCTGTCCTTCGATTTACGTATTCTGATTATCTCTTCTTTGTGCTAAGCTGTAGTTTTATTGTTGAATTACACTGAAATAACAGAACGCACGACGAAATCTCGTTCCGCTTGGACGCACTCATGAAAATAAATAACTTGAAAAAATAAGTTATAAAACTTACCAATAGAATAACAGTTTTATACAGTTCATGTTACACATATCCATGTACAAAAATAAACACCTTATGTGTATTTTATATCGATGTGTCGTACTTCTCTAATAATCTTTGTACTAATAATACCTCCAAAAATGCTATTGTAAATGCGGCCTCTAATATCAGTTACAAACCGATGTTAGTGGTCGCTGATACAGGCTGATGTTATAGGCCGATGTGTTTGCATTTCTTTTTATGAACGAACTTGAAAATTGGATATAACGGGTTTCTTTTTCCGCATTCGTACTCATGTAAAAAAGAAATCCCTTTTATCCTATACAGGCCTCTCTTATTTTGTTTCAATAGTAATATGTCCTATACGTGTTTGATTGTTATGTGAGGTAGTGTTTTAGTATTCTTGTCATTGCTATGTTTTTAGGTGGCAATACAATTACAGCTGTCGATATTATGCAAATTTTATTAAACGATGAAAATAAAGGTACAGCTTCCTCATCATCGACCACAGATTCTGGAATATCAGTGTCACCGTCCACGACGTCTGCCAACGGAACAGATAATACTGCTGTTGAAAATCTCAACCTTGATGATTCTAAGTTAGACGGTAAGAATCAGACAACAATTTTTT
Source organism: Gigantidas platifrons (assembly GCA_002080005.1). NCBI lineage: Eukaryota > Metazoa > Mollusca > Bivalvia > Mytilida > Modiolidae > Gigantidas > Gigantidas platifrons. The sequence goes on along the minus strand of MJUT01064879.1, from coordinate 84,381 downwards.
TTTTCATATACAAGATCTATTTTCTTCTGTTGTGAGATGTACTCTATACAACTTATCTGTGTTATTCGTAAATGTTAGAGAAAACCGAAGGTGCAATCAAGAATGTACAATCCAGAGACATCGGCAACACTGGGTACAAGACACAGGACGAAGACAAACAAAAGGAAACACAAAACCAAAACACAAAAAATATAATAAAACGATGAGCAACAGGGACCTTACCTACAACCGGGGGTTAATGCTGGTGCTCTCGAAAGGCAAGCTGTTCCTGCTTCTTATAAGACATCAATCGTACTACTCATATATATATATATAAGTCTGGTCTTATCTAGTTTGTCATTGACCCGTGTCAGATCTGTCTTTTTTTTCCAGGTTTCTTCTGTTTCTTGAATCAATAAAAATGACAAAATAATCTTAATATTGTTGAAAACGTAGATATCAAATTTAGTGCGAATGACGGGTTTCTGGACTAACCTTCATCGGGTACGCTCTAAGTCGAAAGGTTGGAAAGCCAGATTATTTGAAAGCTCGGTTCAACACACATACCACTGATCAATAAGCTATCTGTTAATCCGATACAAATACAAATATACAGAACACATTGTCTACATGTATCAGTTTTTTATTTAATTTTTATTGTAGACGCAGAACTATTGGTCGAAGAAAACAGACAGTTAAAAGATCAACGTTTGTGTAAGATTTGTTTAGAATTAAACGCATCAATTGCCTTCCTCCCATGCAGCCATCTTGTGTGTTGTGCCGATTGTGCACCAGCGATGAGGAAATGTCCGATTTGTAGAGGGAACGTAAAAGGTACGGTTAAAACGTTTTTGGTTTAATTATTAGGACGCCAAAGTGGCAACCAAAACCCGAAAATCGAACAAGGACAGACAACACAATGGCCAAAAGAAAAAAGACAAAAAGATGGCGACAACACAGCACACAGGAAACCAAAGGCGAACACCACAACCACCAAAAAACTGGGGTGAATTCAGACGCTCCAGGAAGGCAAGGAGACCCCACCTTATAATGCGATAACGAAAGATTTAGTACTCCGAAAGTGTGGTACCTGTCTTGAACATTACAAAATTTCCATTAACTATTTTAATGACAATAGAGATTTTGTAAAGCAGAGGTTGAGTCTATGACGCAAAATAATCCCCTATTAAATTGGTAAATGGAAATCCCTTTTGGATCAATTTATTCATGTTACCGATCTTGCATTTTTGAAGTGTATTCTGATTAGCTTTGGATAGTAGGCCGAGAAGAGCAGAAGTTTTCGGAAATAAATGCTAGAAAATACCGAAGGGGCAATCACAAGTGGATAATCCAGAGAAATTGGCAACATTGGGTACACAAGACGAGAGAGAAAAAAAACAACAACAAAAAACCACAACACTGGATTAGAATATATTCTAGAATGGCGTATTCAGTATCCTTTTAAATTCCCGGACAATTATTATCCAATATTTCTTTACCTTGAGTGTACCTGATTAAGGGAATTCCTGAAGCGCGTTAAATCAATATATCTATATTTCTATCAGATAAGCCTAGCGAATCATACCATAGAAAATAATCGTTAGCGAATACCGAAGGGGCAATACAAATGAACAATCCAGAGAAACTGGCAACATAGACAAACACAAATAACATAAATAAGACATGAACCCTCCTACAAACAACTGGAGGTAAAGACGAACCGAACATAGTTTCTATGCGGAAATCGTAACTCATTCTGAATGTACAGATACCATCAAGGCCTTCCTCTGAGTTCATAACAAGGAACGAACGAAAAAGACAGATTAGACCAAAGAAGTTTGACAACTGCATATCTACAAATATTGTAACTAGACAATTACGAAGCAATAGCAAAAGTGTAAAAGTACCAGAAGCCAAGTCGGAACAGTATAAAAACTCTTTCTTTGTTAGAACGGCTATAGATTGGAACAACCTAGAAGACAACATAGTACAGTCTAAAACAACTGATGACTTCAAGCTGTCAGTGCGACTAAATCAGCGCTCTCTCTACCCGTTGTATTAAAGCCCAGCAGAGATACTACAACGTACTCATACAGATACAGCTACCTACATGTATGCTGTCACGGAATGGTGGTCATTAGAGAACTCTTTGTACGTGCAAGCTTTGAACTTCAACGGCATTTTCATGCACCGTGTGTTGTTGTTAAATATTTAATTTGTAGTAAAAAACATGTTGGCAATATCTTTTCTCCGTTATAATATTGAAAAATAAATTCTATATTATAGGGAGTTCACGTGGAAAGTAGAATGTTCATTCTTCTGGCATCGGGTAGATGTTTGGTTGGCAGTCAAACAATTATTGACTCCGCTCTCACCTGCTATGAATATTTGATAGTATATTCTAAAATAATGTTGACTATTATTTGTATTTGTATATTGAAATGTTGAGATAGTGAGCATAGCGCTACAAAGACGGTGCTGTTGTGTAGTTGTTTGTATGGTCTCATAAGGTTGTATAAGAGTTGTCTCCGCTTGTACATTGTACGGGTTTGTTTTCTGTTTTATATGTCTCTTTAATGAGAAATGGCAGCAGACGTATTTTATTTGTTCATATAATTTATGATTTGTCCTGCTATATATCATTACATAGTGGAGAACTCAAAAGATCTCAACTCCCTCAAGGAAATAAGACATTACATTTTGATACCATCTGGATTTTATAAGACAAGAATGTCTGTTGAAGTGGATTTTTTTTTATGTCGACTGCGTGGTGGACTTATCTGTGTGTTAAATAGTCAAAATCGTCCTGTGTGAATTATCACGTATCTTTGTGTAAAAGTTGTCTCCGTTTGTACGTTGTCCGGATTTGTTTCATCTGTCTATTTAATAAATGTAAGATATGGCAGCAGACGTATTTCTATTGTTCATATAATTTATGGTTATTGCAGGGCATGCGTTGTGTCCTGCTATATTGTATAGTGCTTGCCTTTTGATATTGGATGAATTTTATTGTGACTTTAATTTCATCTACATCTTTTCGTGTAAAACTATACATCATTTTCATTCAATTAACAGATTATTTGATATTTGTTTATTTTATTTACTATTAAAAGCAAATCTATATATCCCACTATTGTTTTATGGAAGGATGGAAATGGCCTCATGTTAGTTTAGGCTGGTTTCCTGATTACGATAAACGAATGCCCGTATGTATGCATATACAGGTTGTGAGAGAGACCATTCATTCTTGAATCATATTTTACATCACGCACTATATCTGCGCAGTGTCGCCGAATGTGACAAATTTTTCGTAGTCTCTTTGTTATTTTTGACGTTGTGCAAGTGCTTATCGGGAGAGAAAACTCCCCAGCGATGACACCATAATCTCTAAATTTATTTCAGCTTCCATTTCAAAGCGAAAGATGGTGTTGGACACTGACAGTCTTAATATATTAATATTCATGATATGTATCTTGTCAGTGAATCAATCGAATATTAGTTTTGTCTTATGTAGGACCGTGGTCGCCCGCAGTCGCTCAGAGATATCTATATACATATTTCTATATATCAAATATTCGACCTCACCGAGGATAACAGTATACAAAAATTACCAAGCATACGAGATGAATTGAAAATGGAAGTGCTCCAAGCCGAAAACTGACCTTTCAGAATTAATGAATTTAGATGACAGATTTGACAACAATCATGACAGGAGAAAATGTCACTCTCATTTTTCAGTGGTCATCAGAATGCGGTATAATATTATTCTAATACTCGCGATATTGTGCCACTGTTTGTCACGGTAATGTATTTTGTGCGGTATTGAATATTTCGTAAAAATTAAGAATTTAATATTTCGTAACATTTGCGGTAATGGGTATTGGGCTGTATTGAATATTTCGTTAAACTTAGGTATTGATTGTTTCGTAAAATTCGCGGTAAATATTTTGCAAAAGTCTTGGTAATGGATTGTACAATACAACGTAATCAATGTATCATTGGACAAAATAAGTATGTACATGTTTAAATTTTCTGTAATTCAATTATAAGTTTTCCGGAACACGTGGGCCATATCCGGGTTCTTGGTTATGTAAGCATCACTTTATCATCCGGGTACTTTAACGGTATTTCAGTAATAATATCTCCCTGTATTCTTATTTGTTTTGTAGTTGTTTTATTTTTTTAAAGAAATATGATTAGCTTAACAGAAGAAATACAACAATAACATTTAAAATTGTTCATATGATTAAATTACTCATGTTCAATTATTGCCATTTACAGTTCCTAAATAATGTAATTATTAATTAAACTAAGGTTCTCCGCCCTCAGGCATAGGTCACCTATGTGATTATGCGAAAATGTTCCAGAGGAATTATGCATACTAATGGAAGAAGAAGAAGAAGAAGAAGAAGAAGAAGAAGAAGAAGAAGAAGAAAATCTTAGCCGATTTTGGCTATAGACCCTTTCGTTTACTCACAAATACTTTTAAATTATCTAGCTTTCCAATCTTTTGGTAACGAGCGTACCTAATAAAGGTTATTCCACAAAAGGGCAGTTCTCACTAAAATCGACTTCTAGGTATTTTTCATATTATTTTGTGTTTTGACAGTCAACAGTAATGGAGTTATTACGCTTGCTCAAGTCTTCTGGCAGAAAAAAAAAACAAAAAAAAAACATTAGTTGGTGCATTTAAATTCTTTTGACTGATTAATCTTGCTAAATTGTATTTGCAAAGCTCGGTAGAAATTCTAACACTGTACAATCGGAGTTATCTCCCATTGTACAGTCGATGGAATTTGGACCGAGCCCAATAACAATATTACTGAATTAGAATCATTTTCAATAATGTGTACTGCCTTATATTTTCTTTAATATTATTGATTATTGTTTATTGTATTATTAACTTTATTTGATGTTTGATTGTTATGCTCATATGGGCCAATAATTTGGAAAATAAAAGTCTTATGTCTAATGTCTTGTTCATTATTTAAAGTTTTCTACATGAATTCAAATTAAATCATTCCTGAATAATTATAAAAGATGTATGAGAAAGTCGCACAAGTAGACAACTTTGTTTCATAAAACCAAATACATAGCAAGTTCAGTGAATACATTTTGCTGACATTGGCATGTTTTTTTTAGCTAAAACATCACACAACTTACCTTTCGTTTCTAGATGAAGCGAGTGTGTGTTTTCTAGAAATTAAATTTATGTTCCACGCACTCGTAAAGGTCTATAAAATGCACCGAATTGACATATTAAAACATTTCCGCTGGCCACAACTCGGATAGTTTTTTGTCAAGAATTTACTGATATTTATCAAAATATCCAGTTTAATGTCATTTAATAAATGATGCATTTTAAATGAGTCTAGAAATGTTGTAAGTAATGATATTCACATTAAAGATCATGCGAGTTGCAAAAAGAACAAATTATGTTCTCCCATTCGATATTACCAACGCCCACCTTCAATAGATGTTTAATGATTTGTTGATTGAATTTTGAAAAAAAAGTTTATAAAAAATACCCCTATCATCAAGAATATTAGTATTATTAAATTTTAGTTAATTTTTGACGACGTGGAAATTTCATCTTTCGAGTTGTTTTGAACATCCGAAAGTCATTTTGCTGAATTTGATATATGCATTAATACAATGAAAAACACCAAAATACCAAAATATAATCTGAAAATAGTAGAAAGAGATAAAAACGTTAATCCACGCCCCTATAACACACAAAATATGTGTCAACCGCGTTTGTGGAGTAATGGTTAGCGTGCTCTCCTCGAGTGTGGTAGAACATGGTTTCGAGCCATGATCGGGTCAAACCAAAGACTATGAAATTGATATTGTTGCTTTTCCACTCTAAGCATGCAGCATTAATGAGAAAGAGCAAAGACTGGTTGGCGGGCTCGGAATCAGAATAATGTGTCCGAGTGGAGCGACATGTCTATCCGCGGACCTTTACTTCGGTGAGCTAGTACTATACAAATCCTACTAAGAGCTTTGTCTAGTACAAAGCGTACTTTATCATCTTCTCATTGAATATTAACTTGTTCTCGCCATTATATAGCTGCATGAAAAATTGCTGAATTGGCGTTAAGCAACAATCACTCACTCACCGAATAAAGAGTGACGGAGGTTAAACTATTGATACCTTTTTACTGAAATGATATTTTAAT
>MJUT01064879.1:65194-76845 GCA_002080005.1 Gigantidas platifrons | reverse complement strand
ATTGATATTGTTGCTTTTCCACTCTAAGCATGCAGCATTAATGAGAAAGAGCAAAGACTGGTTGGCGAGCTCGGAATCAGAATAATGTGTCCGAGTGGAGCGACATGTCTATCCGCGGACCTTTACTTCAGTGTGCTAGTACTATAAAAATGCAACTAAGAGCTTTGTCTAGTACAAAGAGTACTTTATCATCTTCTCATTGAATATTAACTTGTTCTCGCCATAATATAGCTGCATGAAAAATTGCTGAATTGGCGTTAAGCAACAATCACTCACTCACCCAATAAAGAGTGACGGAGGTTAAACTATTTATACCTTTTTACTGAAATGATATTTTAATAAATTATATTTACCTCAGATGTGACACAAATTGTCAACTTTCTACAAGACTCTATGACAAAACAGACGACTTAAATTTTGATTTTATTAAATTTCCACCTTAAGATGGTAATCATCCAACAGCTCATGTTACGTATACCTGAAAGGGATAGTGGTGACTTTAGCTTCTGTATTATTTTTGTGTTTGATAAGTTTTCATATGAACTCTACCAAATAGTAGTAAATAAAATAAAATGGACAAGGAGAGGAGCACAGTTTGTACCCATGATAATTTCGATGACGTAGTGAAAAGTGTGCCCTCCATAGTAAAGAAAAATGTTATCGTTCAAAAACTCCAGCATACTGATGACTTCATTTTCTGTGTAGCACCTTTTATCTCTTTTTCATGTTCGACAAAATAAGTTCATTTGCTACCCATGACTACAAACTTGCAACGTTGCTTACCATTGTGTTCAATTGTTTGTGTTAAGCAACAATTTATCCACCACTTTTCACAGGCGGAGGTGGGAGGGTGGGATATGTGTTCAGTTTCTGATACTCTATTTTACCCTAAATCATCCAACTTAAATATTTTTCATCCCGATTCATCTTAATTTCACACAATCCACAAATCCAAAGCGGAAATGGCAACCAGTGTTTCGAGTATAATTTTGTCCAATTCTTAACCCCAAGAACTGTCTAAATATATATATATATTTAACGAGAGCTTCATCATGTACGATCAAAGTCAAATGTTTGAAAAGCCTTAATTTAAAAAAAAGTCTGGTAGCAAGAAAACACAAAGGTCTAAATATGATAGCCAAAAACTCGCCTGAGGTTATCTGAAGTAGGAGACATTGAACAGCTAGATAGACAATGCACACATTGATTGATTCAACCCGAACGATATATTTATTTGTTTCCTTTGTACCCAAATCTTTCAAATTATTTGGCTTTCCAAACTTTTGGGTTTGATGATCCGTGAAGCGTGTCGTTCTCATTTAATTGGACATCTTTATGTTTCTTTTATTTGCAAAGCTCGATGGGAATTCCAACACTGTACAATCGGAGTTATCCCCCGTTGTACAGTAGATGGAATTTGGGCCGAGCCCAGTAACAGTAGAATCATTTTTCAATACTGTGTACTGCCTTATATTTTCTTTAATATTATTGATTATTGTTTATTGCATTATTAATTTTATTTGATGTTTGATTGTAATGCTCATATGAGCCGATTATCCGAAAATAAAAATCTTATCCTATCTTATCTTATTATCTACATTTGTATTACTATCACCTGATCGGTACCTCTGCTGGTGGTCTAATAGTATTCGAGAGTATCACCCCCCACCCCGTAGTAAGTGTTTCGGCATTGACATGATTTATATAAGATCTCTTTATCATTGAAATTAACAGTAAGTAAATAATATGTTGTTATGAAACCGCATCAGTGGTGTAATGGTTAGCGTCCTCGCCTCGAGTGTGGTAGATTCGTGGATTCGAGATCCGATCAAGTCAAACGAAAGACAATAGAATTGGTATTTATTGTTGCTAAACTAAACAGCAGCATTAAGGAGAAAAAGCAAAGACTGGTTGGCGATGAATCAGTATAATGTGTCCGAGTGGTACGACATATCTACCCACGGACTGTTGTTTCAGTGAACTACCACTATGCAAAAAACAATCTAACTAAGCGTGTTTGTCCGGTACAAAGCAGATCTCATCATCATCATCTCATTGAAAATTACAAGTATGATATAGCTGGCAAAAAATGATGAGCTTGCCTAAAACAACAATCACTCACTCACTGTAATTATTAAAGCTAAAGTTCATAGATTTTTTTTTATTGATTTTTTGTGTTTAACGCCACTTTCAACAATATTTCAGCTATATTAGGTATTAAACATGCTACAAGTCCATTTCTTATTAGTAATGCCCTAAAAAGCCACTATGGAAGTTGAAATCTTATGACTGGCCACTTATATTTACTAACAACAACTATCAGTGGTCAGTCAAGATTTCAACTTTCATAGCAATAAATTATTTAAAGGGATCACTTGATCTTTAGTTTTATGTGTAATGTTTTGTAGATCGTTGTTTGTCCTTTTGTACTTTTTGTTTTGGTAATTGTGTTGTCTGTTCTTCGATCTACGGATTCCGATTACCCCTTTGGTATCTTTAAACTCTTGTTAGCATGTCTAATTAGATATAAGAATTCGTATTTCGTTGTTTGTAGGAACGTAAACAAGCTTGCAGTTATATTCCCTGTATATATCTAAAAATAGATCAAAACATTGACACACATACTAATCAGTGTATCGTAATATAATGATTTAATAATTTGCAATAAAATAAGAGAAATAAAAAGACATATTTGAATTAATAAAATAATAATTATATTACTCAAATATAAAGCAAACCCTGTTATCTTGGCTAAACAAAAATTGTCAGGTCAACAAAATATTTATTGTTGTGAATAGATATTATAAATATTTACGTATTACCTATTATTCACTACTGTGACGTCATAATGGAGTAACCATTTCATTTTTATTGAAGAGCAAGGAGGTAATTTTGCAACAAAAATATCACATACAGAAATAAAAGTAAAACTATAATAAGTCAATTAAATTAAATTAATCATTTAAAAATCCAGGACAATGCTAAACTAGATAAATAAACAGTATCTGAAACAACCTCCTTGTTTACTCCTACGGAAATGGTAATACCCTGAATGTTTATCTATGACGCACACACAATCGTGCGTCATTCAGTCTGATATAAATATTAACATGACTAGTGTTGAATCATAATTGAGGAAACACCGACCATTTAAAGGTAAATATAATATATGTATTACAAACTTATATAATGTTTGAACCACGGTTATTCCGAGATTAAACGGTTAAACAATCGAACGCGAAGCATGGAATTGTTTATGGAATTTACTGACCCAAATTTTGAACCCTAACCATAAAATATGAGGTATATAAAACGTGACCTGCACCGTGAAAGCACAATAAATAATAGTTGTATTGACATTCTACTACAAGTGGCAATTCCCTCTGGATGGGGTTAGGGTTAGGGTTATGGTGATTAACGCCACTTTCAACAATATTCAGTTATATCGTGGAGGTCAGTTTTATTGGTGGAGGAAACCGGAGTACCCGGAGAAAACCACCGACCTGCTGCAAGTCACTGACACCCACTTGATAGATGAATAAAATGAAGAATATAAGATACCAAACTCTAGGAACACTTTTAAAATACAATTGTAAAATCGTTGAAAGTGGCAATATCGATACCCGTAATTTTACCGAGCTTCTTCTCTTGCTTGGTACAGGCACTTAGGTTAAAGTGGCGGGGTTAAACTAGTTTATGTACCGCTATTTTTAGTATTGTTTATTATTTATGCAACTCGAACCCGGAAGAAAATTATAAGTATTTCACGTATATAAATACTTTGTACAAAAGAAAAACAAAAAAACTCCATTGTATTTTTGAAGGAAGGAGTTATGCTATGGAGATGAGACGGTTGTAGACGCGCGCACTACTTATAATTTAGCTCAACATCTAGATATGGTTATGTTGAAATTTCATGATTATCCAACCTGAACAAGCGAATTGATTATGTCAAAAATGTTCAAAACTAAAATTCGCTAAATAATTATTTAAAGATTCAATAACATTTTGTAGTTTGTGTCTTTAGAATATTTCTTGTTGAACACAGTTTAACATAGTACTAGTGACATGCATGTTACAATGTCAGAAACCAATGGAAACAGGCGAACGGATCAAATAAGCACCTATTTCTGAATATTTACGCTAGTATATGGTCCTCTCTCTAACAAAGAATGTGTAGTACAAATTCACAGGTTAACGTAGATTTATTGTAATCATGATAGAAATACAAGCTGTAATCCGTTCAAAAATGGGACCGTAGTGGCCGTGATTGAATGGTAGTTGGATTTACAACTACCTATGCAATCAGTGCCTATCACCACTGATGTGGCGAGTTCGCTTCTCGATCAGGGCGAGGTGTACAATATTATGTTATAAAGTGTGTCAGTGACTTACCACAGGTCAGTGGTTTTCTCCGGATACTCCGGTTTCCTCCACCAATAAAACTGACCGCCACGATATAAATGAAATATAGTTGAAAGTGGCGTTAAACACCATAAACCTTAGCCGTTCAAAAACAACTGACATCACTGTTAGTTGCCTTCTACTTATTATATTGTAAGTTCTTATTGAAAATCTTCTAAGATAGGCATCAGTATATGCGTACTATGCAGCCATTGATATTTAGTAGATAAGAAGCTGTTGATGCGCTCCTGTCTAAAAAGTCGACTGGCGATCGTTTATTGTAAAATCAGGAAATAACATTTTCGTTCTAACCATTTAACGCCGAATTCTTAGGAGTTTAATGTGGGCTTTGTTCCAGCGGGCACTGTACATGACCCGATATCGAGACCTTATATGCCTATGCATTTTATTTTTTTGTGTATTCCTTTGGTTTGCATTCTCTTCAGATTGTGATGTTTTATATTATTTCGTCTGATTTGCATTTTACTTTTGTCATTTAAAACCATTTTGTTTTCAAATATGTATAATATTAATATTTGTTTTCTATTGCAGAATAACAAATCAGATCAACGCAACTCACTTAAATGTGTAAACTGCATATTAGAAAACGCGCGTTATCCGAGACGGAAGTCTTGATTCGAGAAAATGACACAGATGTACAGGAATTGAAGAACAATGAAAGTCATAGTTACAATAACAGACACCGCATAGACAGGTCCCAGAGCTGTCCCGTTGGAATATCAAGATCTACATTTTATGATACTGGATATGAACGAATGCAAAACAGAATTTATGACACGAAAACACTCGTAACCATGGAAACTTGGTCAAATAAAAATCAGGCCGAGCAAGAACGTGACACCCAGAATAAGACATATTTCAAAGCCGTTTCATGTTTCCATGGTACTGATCAAAAGATCATTGATTTATTAAGTAACGTGCTAACATGCGTATACATGTTATACCAGTGTGTATTACAAAGTTCCACGGAACACAAGCACAGTCTTAAATGTGACCACCATTTACGACGTGATCAAAAACGACCAATAACATTTAAGGATATACCAGGTAAGCATGGCTACTTGGACTTTTTATTCGAATTACAGCGAATTCCGAATGAAATCATACGAGTTTTGCCTGTTAGTTTAAATTCTTATTTCGACAGCGTCACTTCCGGTAGTTCAATGTCGTTAAACGAATCAATGTCAAATAATCTATTAAGAATTTCATCGTATAGTAATTTTCCCCGCCATGTTAACATATTTACAAGTTCGTTATCAAAAGCCGGGTTTTACTATACCGGAAATTTAGATGAGGTACGGTGCTATGCATGTGGTATAACTCACCAAAACTGGAAGTCAGTTGATAATCCAATAGAAATCCATAGACGATTGTCTCCATCATGTTATCACGTGAACAGTTTATGTGCAACAAGTGAACATTTTCAGAGATCCGCTAGTAATTTTCTACAAGAGACAGCTTCTTGTCCACCGTCTGCAACTTCAAATTACCAATCAACATCGTCAATTCCGATAGCTAATTGCACAATGAATTCATATAATTCGGCAAGTCATAATGGCATGAACCAGAATCAACCAGGAACTGGACAACTTGCGAATCTAAAAATGAACTCGTCCAATCCACATCCAAATATTAGCCCTCCAAATGAATACACAAATTCATCACATTCTCATCAGGACACTATCGCACAAAATGGTACTCCAAACCATTATCCAAAAGGAGCTACTGGACACTGCGAAACCTCTAGTCACTGTACTGCCTCCGGTCTTCTACCGATGGGTATTAACGTCGAAAAACCGAGATACCCCAGGTATGTATCTTTGCAAGTGAGAATCAGTTCCTATCAAGGGTGGCCATCTTATTTAGACCAAACACCACGTGACATGGCTAAAGCTGGTTTCCTGTATGCTGGTTACCAAGATTATACTAGATGTTTCTTTTGTGGTGGAGGCCTTCGGAACTGGGAGGCAGGAGATGATCCATGGGTAGAACATGCCAGATGGTTCAAAACGTGTCCATATTTGATACAAAACAAGGGAGATAAATTTGTAAAAGCTGTGCAAGAAAAACAAAAGCAACTGGTAAGACTTTGACAACTTATTTTGTATTAAGATAACATGGCATATGCACACACACACACACATGCATATACATATATATTAATATGTTGTGTATATAGACTTATACGTGTAAGATATCATTATCATGTGCATTAAATGTATTATAGGAAAAAGAAAAAATTCCAAGCAATTCCCACAATTCTTTGCTTGAATTACCATCAGCTTTACCAAACACCGACCCTCCTAATATTAGCCCCAGAAGAAATCATCAAACAAACAAGCATCTTGACACTGTTGCAGCCAGAAGTGTCCTCGAGATGGGTTACTCTGACGACCAGGTTATCCAGGCCATCCAGCAAATAATGTCTTCAAATCCTGGTATGTATTTTGTCTTGTGGTTCCTATTTATTTATATATGTGCATGCATGCGGTTGGTGGCATATTTTAATGATATACAGCAGTTAGAGATACGTGGAAACAGCAATGGGGGAAGGTAATGGTGTCTAACGCCACTTACAACAATATTAGTTATATCGTGCCGGTCAGTTTTATTGATGTACTTGGAGAAAACCACCGATCTGCCGCAAGTCACTGACAAACTTGATCAAATAATATTGTATCGAGTACACCTCGCCTGAGCGGATTTCGAATTCACAATATTAATGCCCTGATTGCATATGTAGTTGTAAATCCAACTACTATTCGATCATAACCACGACGGTCTCGAAACATCAATTGAGGAGGTATACATATTTAGTCTAGAGAAGCTGGAATCGATTGTAGTATTTTAAAAAGTATTTGTGTTATTTCGTTTTACACTTCTGGTATTTGCATATACCATGTTTTTATTTGTAACCTACATTATGTATATTGATCTTTATAAACTGTATGTACTTGTCTTTTATTGGTACATTTTCATGATACATTGTATTATTTTATAAAGTAAATAAACGTAAGATAATACTGAAGGGGCAATCAAAAATGTACAATCCAGAGAAACTGGCAACATAGGGTTAAACAAGACACCAGACGAAGGCAAACAAAACATAAACACAACGCAATATGTATTGGTCACTACTATATAAGAGTAATAACAAAATTACCGAACTCCGAACAATCTTCCAAAGGAAAAGTCAAATCTCATAAGTATATAAACAGACAAAATCAGTCAACAATCGAAAAATGGTGAAAACCGTAATGACTCTGACTTGATACAGGCATTTCCAAAGAAATGGTGGGTTGAATCAGATTTTAAGGCGCCAAACCTTAAGCAAACAGAAATAAGATTAGATTTAACACAATATTACCCCGGTATATCAAATGTTTGAAGTTACCAAAGGAGCAATTAGAAAGTCGTATATCGGAGGACATACAATACAATGGCCAACAGAAAATGGACAAACACAAACAATACTACAGAAAACAATACAGAAAACTAATGACTGACCATACAAACCCCACTAAGAATAGGAGGTGATATCAGGTACTCCGGAAGGGTAACCAGCATCTTCTCTACTAGTGGCACCAGTTCTGTAAATCATGTTAATAATCCTGAATCTTGTTATAGGTAACATTTGGTCATTTGATTAGACAGCAATGATATGTAATACCTCCTATTCATCCCAATACTATGCTATAGACCAGATTAACATTGCGGTCTTCGCATTGTAGTTATATTTACAATTATCTAATTATTATCATTATTATTTTATTATTATTATTATTATTATTATTACTATTCTAATTCAGATGAAAGAACAATATCAGCAACTGACATAATGTCAGTTCTATTAGAAGAAAACAACGATGAAAATAGAGTAAGAGATAAACCAGAATCTTCTGCAGCGACGGTTACTAGCAAAAATGGAATTTCTTCGCCATTTAACGGAGCAGAAAATGGAAGATCTCCGTCATGCAACGGAACACAAAATGGAATTTGTTCGTCATTCAACGGAACACAAAATGGGAGTACAGACATGGCACTCACTCTTGATGAAACAAATTTAGATGGTATGTATTGGGATCTAAATGACAACTAAAAATAACGAATTATCTTTCAGAAAAAGTCGTGGTCGTGAACGTATGGTAGTTGGATTTACAACTACCTGTGCAATCAGTGGCTATCACCACTGAAGTTGTGAGTTCGAACCCTATTCATGGCGAGGTGTACTCTAAACAACAATATGTGATAAAGTTTGTCAGGATGGTGGTTTTCTCCGAGTACTGTTTCCTCCACCAATAAAACTGACCGTCACGAAATAACTTAAGTATTGTTGAAAGTGGCGTAAAACACCATAAGTCAACCAATTATCTTATTATATTATGAAGGTTTGTAAGCGAAAGCATCTGTCTGTAAAGAGGTAATCTGATACGGTATTTCTAAACATTGAACTGAACAAAAACAACACGGAAGCCGACATTTGACGAAGGATAGATAATACAATGTCCAGAGAAAAAGGGACAAAATGATAAACAATGATCTACACAACACTACCCTTGTCATGTTACAGTAAAACGACATGAGCATAACCTGGTATGGAAATTGTGTTTGACTCCAGTATACATACAGTGTATATTACAATACCACACACTTTACAAAAACGAACCGAACGCGGTAATCGCAGCGAACATCACAACACGGAATTGAAAACGTGAAGACATGTAATTACAATATGCAAACATTTTCCCGTATTCCTTTTTGTTTTTGTGAATGTTTTTGTTGTTACTTTCTTTTTTGTTAATCATCTTCTTAAATATTGCGCTGTTGTTTCACTGAATTTGTCTTCACCATCAGAAATGTGATTAGCTTGATTTCGATATTTTGCGGTTAGTGTATAAATCGTGTAGTTTTATCTTTTTATTGATTAATTAAATTTCAGATGCAGAATTTTTGGTTGAGGAAAACAGACAGCTAAAGGATCAGCGATTGTGTAAAATATGCTTAGACTTCAACGCATCCATTGCATTTCTACCGTGCGGCCATCTTGTTTGTTGCTCTGACTGTGCACCAGCAATGAGGAAATGTCCGATATGTAGAGGACACGTGAAGGGCACCGTCAAAACATTCATGGTTTGAACTGTCATCAAATTTACTTACATTGGTACAAATACGACAATTTTCATAGTATATTTGTACGTAAATCGAAGAAGGACAGACAATGCAATGGCCAAAAGAAAAAAGTACAAAAGGACAAAACACGAGATAAAGTACAAAAGGACAAACAACGAGAAAAAGTACAAAAGGACAAACAACGAGAAAAAGTACAAAAGGACAGACAACGAGAAAAAGTACAAAAGGACAAAACACGAGATAAAGTACAAAAGGACAAACAACGAGAAAAAGTACAAAAGGACAAAACACGAGATAAAGTACAAAAGGACAAACAACGAGAAAAAGTACAAAAGGACAAACAACGAGAAAAGGTACAAAAGGACAAACAACGAGAGAAATTACAAAAGGACAAACAACAAGAAACAGTACAACAGGACAAAACACGAGATAAAGTACAAAAGGACAAACAACGAGAAAAAGTACAAAAGGACAAACAACGAGAAAAAGTACAAAAGGACAAACAACGAGAAAAAGTACAACAGGACAAAACACGATCTACATATAAAGCTAAAGATCTAGTAACACGAGCCCCACTAAAAACCGGAGGTGAACTCAGGTGCCCCGGAAGGGTAAAAAGGTCAAAGATACCAATGGGGTAATCAGAGACCGTAAATAGAAGAAGGATGGATAATACAATGACCATAAGAAAAAGGACAACAGAACAACCAATGATCTACACATAAACGTTATAGAATACCGAAGGGGCAACCAAAAATGGACAAACCAGAGAAACTGGCAACATAGGGTACACAAGACGAAGAAAAACAAAACAACAACACAACACAATATGCATTGGACACCACTATGCGCAAACAAATACAAATATTAGTAACGTAAATAAGACATGAGCCCTCCTACAAACAACTGGAAGTAAAGACGAACCGAACATCATTTCTATGCTGAAATTGTAACGGACATCACAACACGGCACTCAGAAATTCAAGACACATACAAGAACGAAACACGGCAAAGAAAACTCGAACAACACAAAATACGAGGATGTGTGTATGTTTGAGGATTAAATGGGGGTGAATGACGATCAGGGTACTCAGAATATACAGCAAGAGAAATGAATACTTGAACTTTACCAGAAATTCCTTAAATGTTTTAGATAATTATGAACATTAACATTGTATAAAGCATAAGCATTGTATAAAACATTAACATTGTATAAAAACATTAACATTGTATAAAACATCAACATTGTATAAAACATTAATATTGTGTAAAGCATTAACATTGTATAAAACTTTTACATTGTATAAAACATTAATATTGTATAAAACATTAGCATTGTATAAAACATTTACATTGTATGAAATATTTGCATTGTGTAAAACATTAACATTGAACATTAAGAAAGAAATATTGTATTAGTTGTTCTTAATACTTGAAGGATTTTTTGATATTATTAATTATTTATAGACAATCAGGCAATACATAGGATATTGTAAAATTTAAAGAATTATATTAGTAAGGCTATTAGACAATATTTTAATTTCAATTACGTACTTTATTTTGAGTAAGCTTTACTGGCTGTTTATTGCTATATCTTGTTTATATAACTCTATTATGAGTAACCTTTACTGGGTGTTTATTGTTATATCTTGTTTATATAACTCTATTATGATTAAGCTTTACCGGCTGTTTATTGTTATATCGTGTTTATATAACTCTATTATGAGTAACCTTTACTTGCTGTTTATTGTTATATCTTGTTTATATAACTCTATTATGAGTAACCTTTACCGGCTGTTTATTGTTATATCTTGTTTATATAACTCTATTATGAGTAACCTTTACTGGCTCTTTATTGTTATATCTTGTTTATATAACTCTATTATGAGTAACCTTTACTGGCTGTTTATTGCTATATCTTGTTTATATAACTCTATTATGAGTAAGCTTTACTGGCTGTTTATTGTTATATCTTGTTTATATAACTCTATTATGGGTAAACTTTACTGGCGGTTTATTGCTATATCTTGTTTATTTAACTTTATTATGAGTAAGCTTTACTTGTTTATTGATATATCTTGTTAATAAATTCATAG
>MJUT01064879.1:6488-36624 GCA_002080005.1 Gigantidas platifrons | reverse complement strand
CGGCCTCTTGCTGGAATAACATTCATAAGGTACACCCAGTAAATAGATTGGAAATGACAATAATGGAGCAATGGCAAGGATCAAATGACCAAAACAGGATAACAAATATCTGCTTAGGGAGGTTGACTTTAGTTATAATAAGGTGCATTATTTACTTACTTACTTACTTAGTCCTTGTTATGCCTCATGGCACATAGGGCAAGGACAAGTTTCCTCCACTCTTCTCTGTTGTTGGCTTTTCTTTCTATTGTGCCACAGGTTTATTTCATTTTCTATGGTGCGCCTCCATGTTGTTTTTTGTCTTCCTCTTTTTCTTTTCCCTTCTGATGTCCATCTTATGGCTACCTTTGTCACGTCTTCAGATGGTTTACGTAGAACATGACCAAGCCATCTCCATCTCTTTTGAATCAACAAAGTCTCCATGTCCTTGGTGTTTGTGATGTTATGCAGGTCTTTGTTGGATATTATGTTCGGCCAGAATATCTTCATTATCTTTCTCAGACAGGTGTTATGGAAGCTGGAGAGTCTGTTGATGTCTTTATCAGTCATTCTCCAGGACTCTGAGCCATATAGGATCACGGATAATACACAGCTGTTATAGAGTTTATGCTTGGTCTTCGTTGAAAAGGCAGTTGTCTTCCAGATGTTGCATAATCTGATGAATGCTGATCTAGCTTTTCCTATTCTGACCTTTATATCCCTTTCAGCTCCACCCTCTGTTGTTATACAGATTCATATGTAATTAAAGGAGTCTACTGTATCCAGTTGTTTCCCTTCTACAAATATGACTGGCAATCTCTGTGTGTTTAGGTACATTAACTTTGTTTTCTTGGCATTGATCTTTAGGCCAACCATTCTAGCATTTTCTTCTAACTTTCTGGTCTTTTCATGCATATGGTCTTCAGTGTGTGATAATAGTACTAAACCATCAGCGTAGTCTGTATCCTCTAGTGTTGTACATAGTGTCCATCTCAGTCCGGTGTTACCTTCTGTTAGGGTTGTTCTCATTACCCAATCAATGGCAATTATAAAGAGTACAGATGACATAGCACATCCTGTCTTACTCCTGATTTTAACAAGGAAACTAGTGTCAGCTTCAGAGTTGATGGTACATGAGAAATTTGTATCCAACTGCTTGATGAGTTGCACTATCTTACTTGGTATTCCATAGTTTCTCAAAATTTCCCATATACTGTCTCTGTGTAGGCTGTCAAAGGCTTTCTCAAAATCCACAAAATTAACAAGTAATTTTCTCTGCCACCCATGGCACTGTTCTAAGATGTTTTTGAAGAGAAATATGTGGTCTATGCATCCTCTACCTTTTCTGAACTCAGCTTGTTCTTGTCGTAGTTTCGTGTCCACAGCTTCTATAATTCTTGATATTATTTGGGAACTGTAAATTGCAAGCATTAATTATGAGAAGAGCTTGAAGATACCAAAGGGGTAACCAGAATCCGTAAATCGAAGAAGAACAGACAACACAATGGCCAAAAGAAAAAGTACAAAAGGACATACAACGGTCTACAAAACATATACATAAAACTAAAAATCGAGTAACATGAACCCCACTAAAAACAGGGGATGAACTCGGGTGTCCAAAAGGGTAGTCAGTTCCTGCTTCACTATTGTCAAATCAATTACGTCGACAAGTATTTTAGTTTCTATTACCAAGTTAAACTTACCACCCACGGTGCATCTATAATATTTATGAAAGTAATATTAAGCACCAATATTTCATCCATCCATCCATCCATCGATTTACAAAGCAACAACGGGATAATAAAATGAAAAAAACAAAAAATACCACTCTGGCGGAACAATTCAGACATCAATAGAAAAATCATAAATCGAAGGGGCCGTCGTGGCCGTGATCGCATGGCAGTTGGAGTTTTAACTCCTATGCAATCAGTGCATATCACCACTCGATCACTATCAGGGTGAGGTGTACAACATTATGTGATAAAGTTTGTCAGTGACTTGCGACAGGTCGATGGTTTTCTCCGGATACTCCGGTTTCCTCCACCATTAAAACTGACCGCCACGATATAACTGAAAAATTGTTGAAAGTGGCGTTAAACACCATCAAGCAAACAAACAAACATAAATCGATATTCCAAACACATATATGCATGACCTTTCCTCTTAGTGAATTGGGTGATTTCCGGCAAATGGTCGTCTTCAGATATTTGAGGTAAAATGTTTGTGTCATTGTACTACAGAATATATTAATAGGATAATTCGATATACCATAGGCAAGACAACCAATGTACCTAAACTGAATAGACAAAATCTCCTAAAAGGAAATATGCCTTAGGGGTACTGATCCCAATCATGGCTATAGCCTGTGTTTCACAAGTTCCACACTGTGACCAATGGAACAATGTGATGCTTTCTATAATATTCGATAGAGCTGGAAAAATACTTCTTTATTTATTCTTGCATTTAGATATTTTACTCACCGACTACAAGAATTCCTAAATATGTAGTATACATCATGGCGGACTATTTCTTATTGAAAAGATAAGAATTAAACTGAAATATAATATATATTGAGGGTCTAAAAGGGAGTTTTTAGTCATCCATTAAATATCTTTTGAACGTCCCAAACGAGATTATTGTCATCAAATGAATATATCTTGAGGGTCCGACGGGAGATTTTTGTCATCCATTAAAAATATTCTGAAGATTCAAATTGAGATATCAGTCATTCATTACACATACCCTGAGAGTCCCAAGGGAGATTTTTTGTCATCTATTAAATATATCATGAACGTCTCAAGGTAAATTTTTGTCATCCACAAAATATCTCCTGAACCTCCCAACGGAGATCTTTGCTATCCATTAAATATATTCTGAGCGCCCCAGGGAAAATCAGTCATTCATTTTATACATAACAATTATAATACCGATTTCTTCGAAGCTCTACTTAAATCTATTTTTAGACGAAAACGGAATACCGAAATTCGATACGAGTTCAATATAAATAGGTGAAATTGACAACAAAATATAAATTACGTTTTCGTCTCATATTATTTTTTCTGCTGTGTGCTATTAATAATATTTATTCCATTCCTATTAGGTGGTGTAATGGTTAGCATGATCTCCTTGAGTGCTGTAGATCGTGCGTTCGAGTCCCGATCGGGTCAAAACAAAGACTATAAAATTGGTATTGTTGCTAAGCACGCATCATTAAGGAGAAATGGCAAAGACTGTTTGGCTAGGAATCAGGATAATGTGTTAGAGTGGGGCGACATGTCTATCTGCACTGCAAATTGTTGCATCAGTGAGCTAGCACTATAAATATCCAACTCGTGTGTTGGTCTAGTACAAAACGGACATCATCATCATTTCATTGAAACTAACTGGTTCGCCATGATATAGCTGAACAATTGCTGAGTTACCGTGGACCAACACTCACTCGATTCCAGGTCATTAGTCCGCAGGATCATTGGTCCGAAGGGCCATTGATCCGGAAGGTCGATAGTCCGAAGGGTCAATTGTCCGAAGGGTCAATGGTCCGAAGTGTCCATGGCTCAAAAGTATTTTAAAAATCAGACAAAAGGGCACATGTAAGCTCGATTTAGCTGTATATATGTTCCAAATATTATGAGTAAAAGTCTTATCTTTCAAGAGCTATGTGTGGATTTTTCCGAAAATGTTCAACATTCAGCTTCCTTACATCTCTTGGTCATCTCCGGTTGAATCTTAAAGGCATGATAGAAAATAAGAAAAACCGCGAAGGAGCAACCAAAAACCAACATCCAATGACATATATAAACACCTAGAAACAAGAGGCGCATTAACATTCAAAAATACAATCGATACATAAACACATGTGAACAACATGAACTCCCGATGGAAAGGGAGTGAAACAGGTGCTCCGGAATTTGTAGGCAGTTTCTGCCTATCAGACATCCGTCATGTTGCTCGAGATTAATTCCGATGGTAGTCATATCCGACGACACAGGGAACAACTCTTACAACAACCTCAAATCAATTCCCATCTGGAATATATACATATCTCATACGTTTCCACAAGCATTGGGTGTCTCCCACAGAACTTTTGATTCTAACAACCTATGCTACTGATTAAGCAATTTCAGTGTTAATCCACCAGCCGTCGAGCTTTCAAGAAAATCGTAGCATTTTCCACAGACTCTCGTCAAAATTATATTATTTTCTAGTATTGTGCTCCTAATTCACAGACTCTCTTTGAACCTTATGTTCCATACCCGTATTCTTTAGGATACAGATTTCCAGGTTCGATGTCGCAGCACAACTCAACTTTTAGGATCTGCTGAACTCATCTACACCTCGGAAAATAACAAGTCAAATGAAAGGAAATTCAAAATTTATGAACAAGTAAAGGCTATGAGGAAGGTCAGGCATTTCAACAACTTTTATGTCTCCGTGGAACACAAGCATTTTTTGTTGAACAATATTTTTTTCAAGATTTATAGCCCTATGAAGATGCATATATATCTAACGTTATGAAAGGACTTAATAATGCATCGCCCACACGTAATTGACAATTTACAACAAGGAGGAAAGGTGTAGGTCAAATCAGTGCCTGACTGTCGTAATTAAGACATAAGTACGATTCCCGAGTCTAGTCACTAAAAAAATAAAAAAAATTGCAGAATTTTAGTTGACAATGCCCATTGACAGATAGTGATGATTTTCTGACTCCTAAAGTCTTAAGTTACGGCCGTCTAATATGAAAGGCGAGCTGACTAAACTAGATCTATAATGCACCATCATGTATTTGTAAAAGACAAATTCCCTTCTCAAAGAAAAGGCTATCAATACGCAGGGTGAACCGACAGGTCAGAAGTATGTTATACGACATTGCAAGGCATATACAATGAAAGGCAAGTTGTCAATTACGATTAGTTCATAATTAGCCTGTTTATGTTACCTCAGAATCTACATATATATATATATATATATACACATAAAGAAAAAAGCTAAGCACCCCCTGATATATTAAAACATAATAAGTTACACTAAGCTTAGATTCTAATATTTATATTGATTATAGCAAGAACAATGTTCCATTAAAAAGATGTGTTCACACAGGTGTGACCATTATGTCTAATATCGACTAGTCATGCACGCATTACTCAAAATTCAGTATGTACACGCTTCGAATTTGGGTATTTAAGTCCGGTGTTTTAAAAAATTTATTCATTCTCAGTAAGCATGGTGCGATACGCGAATATCAGAAGAACAAAGTTGGCAAATAATCGGCATGCATACAACAGGGATGTCCTTCAAAGCTATTGGACGTCAGATGGGCTACCACTATACTGTAGTCAGCCGACTGGTGAGAAAACACACACAAACCAACAATGTGAATGACTTGCCAAGATCAGGCAGACCACGGGTAACATCTGATCGTGACGACAGGGCATTGCATCGTTTGGTTGACGAATGCCATTCGCAACCAGTCCCGTACACAAACAACACTGGCTGCCCAATAGACGTCTGTCAACAAGAACAGTTAGAAACCGTCTGAAATCAGCGGGACTTAAGTCAAGGAGAGTCATTAAACGTCCACTGTTGGCAGACCGACATCGACGAACACGTTTGGCATGGTGTTTAGGACGACGTGGTTGGAATTTAAGGACATGGCGCAAGATCCATTGGTCAGACGAGAGCCGGTTTCTATTTCATGTAACCGACGGCCGGGTTTGGAGACACAAACATACAGCCTATACCCCAAGTAACATCCAGCCAACTGTCCCTTACGGTGGAGGCTCAGTAATGGTTTGGGGTGTATCTCTCATGACTGCAAGCTGGATTTAGTCACCATACAAGGCAACCTAACTGGTGATCAGTACATCAAAGACGTCTTGCAACCAGTTGTTGTCCCCCACTTCGACAACCACCCATTAGCTATAAGGCCTGTGTATATGGATGACAACGCCAGGCCTCATCGTTCAAGAGCAGTAACCGCCTACCTCCAAAGCGAAGCAGTAACCGCCTACCTCCAAATGTTCCTTGGCCAGACATGAGCTCAGATTTGAATCCCATAGAGCATATTTGGGACATATTAGGCCGTCGTATACAGGCTCGTGAACCTCTTGTGCAAAACATTCGTCAGTTGGAAACAACATTGCATCTGGAATGGCAGCAGCTATCACAACAGGACATCCGACGTCTAACTGGAGGGATGAGACGCAGGGTTGAGGCCGTCATCCAAGGACTTGGGGGTTACACCCGGTACTGAACTTTGAACAATAGATTTCGTTAAGTGATTCATAAGTGACGTCTTGAAAGTGAAATGACAATCTTATCATGCTTTTTGAACTGTGAAGATCAATACTTAAAATGGACATGTTTTACTGCAAAAACTGGCCTTGTGATATTGTGATTAAATATTCATTAAATTAACATTTTTCTTGATTTTTTTTGTGGTTTCTTACAGCCAATGTAATGTCCTAACATGTCACCATTGCGTTCTTGAGATTATCTGGTCAGTAATCTCGTGATACTTGTCGTATCATTTGTCATTTCAAAAAACATGGGGGTGCTTAACTTTTTTCTTTGTGTATATTTATATATATAAATGTAGAAAAGATAAAAAGGAAAAGCCACGAAATTGCGTGTTATTGTGTGTAAAGTCTTTAAAAGCTTGTATTCGTCGTGTGATAGAAAAAAAAATTGTCATGTAAACTGTCGAAAAAGATGTATTATTACACAAGAAAACGTGGCAACCATTCCTATCAATGTTTTATGCAATTCTATATTATATTGATACATACTATTTGCATATATTCACTTAAAATGAATAGATGAATTTATTGAAGAAATATCGGTTTTTGTTCGAGTTGTCGCTCTTTATATAGGTTATTGAATTATATTGGCTGGAAGCCTGAAGAGTTGTCTCCCTTATTGTATATAAATCTTGGCGTCGCAAAAAACGCTCCCTTTTACGTTCAAGACATCTGAAAGGTGAGGTCATACAAAACATGTATTTCTACATTACTTACAATCAATCTGCAGACAAAAACTTGCAAAATCAATTTAATTTTAGTTTATTTGAAAATTCCAAATGATTCATGAAATTTGAACGGATTGACATGGATTTAGAAATTTTTACCTTTTTGTCTTTGCCTGAGAACGGCCATGCCACATTGGACGAACACATGTTTCCAAGTCGCATTGAAGGTTTCTTACAGTTACCAAATATTTGAATGATTTTCAAAATACGAAATATGAATGAATTTGACATGCATTAAGATATTTTAAATTATTCGAGGCTTTTTCTTTGAGATGTCGACCATGTGGCGAACACATGGCACCAGTATGCATTGCTTATCGAAATAAATTCGATTGAGTTTTGTAATAATCGTCAACAATTAATATGTCTTTAATAAAAATACATAGTTGCACAAGATTTTCGACGAATTTCAAGCTACCGTAGGCCAAACCGGACACTTTATAAAAAGGGGAGTTCGACAAAAAAGTTCGGACCCCCACGTCCCTTTTTCACAAATTTTCTCTGTTATCATTTGATAATCTCTGAAAATATAAATTATACCCCCCTTTTTTTTTCTTTTTTTTTTTAAAGATTAGGTAGGTAGACGTCGCAGTTGGGGAGGGGGAGGGGTATGCATTTAATAAGAACTGTAATTGTGAATGAATCACTAATATCAATTTTTGTTTTTTATCGGGAGTGATACAGTATCACAAGAATGAGACGAAGCAAGAGGAAAAGTACCAACAACTATGCCACTGCCGCCGGCGCCATGCAGTCCAAGACCAGACAGGACGTCCCAGTACCAGTTACGGAACACCTACTACATGTGGAAACGCTCTCAAGGAGCATACCAAACCCTAGTATTGCCAAAACTTTTGAAGATGATGGGCCAACTCAGAACGTTATCTTGTTGTACTCTAGGGATGTCGGCACAGCATCTACTGTTGATACAGGTATAGCTCAGCAATTGGTTGCCCCCTACACACTGCCAAATCCAGTACCTAGTATTCATGCAACATTGGGTGCTCATGTATCACAAGCACACAAAAATAAAATCATAAATGGAGAATATATCAATTTGGCACTTCTCCTTGAAAACACGACAATTTCTGAAAAACAAGAAAAACAAGTAGTAATAATCGATGGTGTGCTTTCAACAAGAGATTACACAAAACAAATCATCAACACTATTTCAAAATGGACAGATGCTTTTATTGTGTATATAAGCATATATTCATCGGAACATCCTTCAAAATACCAAGCATTATTGAAATATATGCAAACTGTGCGCTTGGGGGCAACAAGGGTTCGGGGACTGGCATGGAAAATATATGACGAACAGATTAGATTAAAAATGAGTATGGAATCGACAACATGTTGGGATACTGTGGATCAGGAATTGTGGTTGTTGTAAACGGTGGGTGGTTACAACAATGAGTTCCATTCCTCTTCCGCAGTATTCAACAGTTACAGGCCATCAGTTAATAAATGCTACAACTTTAATTTTAAAGGAATATGTGAGCGCAACCCATGTAATTACAAGCATGTTTGTTTTAAATGATCAGGGAATCACCCGTTCTTTTTATGCACTCCTGGTATTGGGCAGGGAAATTCAATATCTCAATTGTTGCGCCCACGAACACCAAATATACAAAACTTTGGATTCCAATATAATTTCAGACAATAGAGTACCAGGACAAAACAGCACCAGGTTCCATGGCCAAGGAGGTCCACAATATATGGGGCCCTAGGTAAATCACCTATAACAATTCAAATTGTTCAAAGATATTTGTAGAATTATCCACTCAAGGATGTTGAACAGGAGTTAAGTGATGGTTTTTTAAAAGGGTTTCGATTAAAATATACTGGTCCGAGAATTCATCGTGAAAGTCCCAATCTTTTATCCGCATTTCAGCACACGGAGGCATTAAAAGATAAGATCCAAAAGGAAATAAATCTAGGTGGAATTGCAGGTCCGTTCAAATTTTTGCCCATATCCAATTTACAAGTATCCCCATGTGGCAGTGTGCTCAAGTCAGATGAGGTAACTTGGCGTCTTATTTCACATCTTTCATACCTCACATTTAATGGGATCACTGATTTTATTGATCCTGTTCACTGTACAGTGCGCTATACCTCGTTTGACAGAGTAGTTGAAATGGTGAGCAAACTCGGAAAACGAGCGGAAATTGGTGTTATCGATATGAAAAATGCATGTCGTTTGTTAAGGGTATTTCCTGGTGATTTTGATTTGTTGGGGTTAAAAATTGATGATAAGTACTACATAGATAATTGCTTGCCAATGGGGTGTTATATTTCCTGCAACATGCTCGAAAATTTTTCTACATTCTTACATTGGTTAGTAGAGAAAAAATCCGGACTTAGTACATTGGATCACTATCTGGATGATTTTATTTTCGCGGGTCAAGAAAATTCCGAGCGGTGTAAAACCTTAATGCACTATTTTTTAAATATTTCTCAAGAGCTAGTTATTCCTATTGCAGATGAAAATCGGTCGGTCCATTGAGAGTTTTAACATTTTTAGGTTTGGAAATCGATACCGAGGATATGGGTATTAGAATGCCGCAGGAAAAATTGGAAGAATTAAAATCGGATTTAATTTTCAAAACAAAAACGAATTACGCTAAAAAATGTACAGTCCCTTGTTGGTTCGTTAACTTTTTCGGAAAAGGATACGAAGTGTTCATGCTTTTAACAGGCGTTTTTATGACCTTACAATGAAGGCAAAAAAGCCGCATCATTTCATTAAATTGAATGCAGAAACGAAAGCGAATATGCATATGGGGTTGTACTTTTTGTAATCGTTCAATGGTAAAACTTATTTTCCGGAATTTTGGAGCTTTTCACGGATAGCGCCGGGTCTGCTGCAATGGGTTGTGGGGTGTATTTTTCGGGGCAATGGGTTCATTTTTCCTGGCCAGAGACCTGGATTGAATCAGATATACTAAAGGACATAACGTTTCTGGGGTTTGTTCCAGTCGTGTTAACACTAGCAATTTCAAAATAAGAAAATCAAGTTTAACATTGACAACTTAGCACTAGTCGAAATTCTAAATTCTCAGACGTCAAATTCAAAACGTGTTATGAATTTAATGCGTCCTTTTGTCCTATGTACATTGCAAAATAACATAATGTTTCGCGCTCAACCAGTTTTTGGTCAACTGTATTTCTGACTCTATCTCTCGACAGCAATGGCAGAGGTTTCGACGATTATCGCCAAATGCTCAGACCAATCCCGAAGAAATACCGGACCATTTTCGTCAAATGATTTACAACATGAAGCTGACAGACTTATAGACGGGCCATTGTCCCTAAATACAATGAAAACTTACGAAACAGGTCTTTCAGTTTTTACATTTTTTTACAACTGCATGGTTTTGAGGCAGTTTGGCCACCATCTCTTGAAAAAGTAGTTCAATTTGTAGCATACATGTACCTGAAAGACTTGTCAGCGAATACAGCAAAATCGTACATATCTGCAAATGCAAAATTTCAGGTTGTTCGGATGTTACTCAAAATTTCATTGTTCATAAAGTTTTAGAAGGCATGCAAAGATTAAAAAATAGGGCAGATACAAGACTTCCGATTACACCTGCTATACTTCAGAGAATTGTTTCAATATTGCCAGGTATTTGTTTCAATATGTATGAACATAAATTGTTTAAGGCGGTATTTACGCTAGCTTATTGGGGTTTGCTTAGGGTAGGGGAAATTACACTATCGAACAAGAAAGATATCAACAATATATTATCAAACAACGACGTTCATATAGTAGCAGGTTCGGACAAGTTAACCATAACTTTACGCTTTTCAAAAACTGATCAGCTAGGAAAAAGGGTCAATATTGAAATTCCAAATGTTGGAGGCTTGATGTGTCCAGTTGAAAGCGTTTCTGAGTACCTCACAGTAAGGCCTACAAAAGACAGCCCAATCTTATGTCATTTTAGTGGATTACCATTAGCCAGATTTCAGTTTTCGGCAATGTTGACAAAGTCATTAAAATACGCTGGAATTGAATCGCATAAATACAAAGCCCATTCGTTTCGCATAGGGGCTGCAACTGATCTATCAATGGCCTGGTACCCTATAGACGAAATTAAAAATCTTGGCAGATGGAAATCCACTGCCTAAAAATAATATATTCGACCTCCACCAATAGATGTTCCAAAACACTAGATAAATATACAAATGATCAATCATTTCAGGATTTTCATCAGTTTTAAATTTAGGATCTTCCATTATAAAAGGGGCTTGGCTGCATGCAAGAATTATACCTGGAGGGTCTAATTTAACGTTGAAGAGACTTGCAATTAAGATTTGGTGGCAAGGGTACAGCGGGATGAAGTTGCGTGATGTCAATCCTAACCTTCGGACAATGTCCTCTTTTGAAGAAGCACCAGACATCATTGTGCTCCATTGTTGGGGTAATGATTTAGGGCAACATAGTATTGGGAATATCCGTGAACTGGCAATATCCCAGTTACAATATGTTGCTACTTTATTTCCAACAACAAAAATTATCTGGTCCCAAATATTGCTCAGAGGTAATTGGAGATATTCCGAAAATCGTAAAGCTATGGACTGTGTTCGTATCAGATTAAACAATTCTGCCGCAACTGAAGCAGTTAGACTGGGTGGGGGATATGGTAAATATCCAGAATTAAAATTATCATGTTCTCAACTATGGGCAGAAGATGGCACCCATCTTTCCCCATTAATAAAAGAGGTATTTCTGAACACCTTACAAGATGCCTTGGAAACGTTTAAACTGTCAGGTGCAAAAGTGTACCCAAATTGAAGTCTTAGTTAGACTGGTTTGGTCCGGCTGTTATTATTGGAGCCGCTTCCCCACTTTGTGGCGGTGGTTGTGGTTTAGCAATGAGCTTGCCATCTAGAGGAAGGTCGCAGTACCCAACTCAACATGCTACACTATACCTACTAAACTGGGATTTGTCACACTGTTAAAATAACGTATATTATATACCAAATATAAGATGTCATTAATAAGAAAATGTGGTCTATACCACACCTATTTCAAATTATAACTGTTCAAACCAGCCTAAAATCATTAAAAATTCACATAAATTTTAAGTATTCACTTCTCTCTTATATAAATTTTCTCACTTCTTTAACTCACAACACATTTATATTTATAAAAAAAGTAAAGTTAAGTAAAAGTAGAATCAATTAAATTCTATTATAATTTTTTTTTATGGGCGCAATTTCATATCAAGAAAGTCGCCGTCAAAATATATAAAAGTTAAGTTAAATTCCTCTTTTACGTTCAAGACATCTGAAAGGTGAGGTTATGCAAAACATGTATTTCTACATTGCTTACAATCAATCTGCAGACAAAAACCCACCACACCCACCCAAAAATATTGTTTTTGCACGTAAAAAGGGACACAGACTGCTGCGGCTTTGCTTTGTTTTTCAGAGGTTTGGCGAGTTGTGAATGGAAGGTCAACAAGCTACCGGCACGGCTGCCAATGAATGTCTTCAACTTGAAGGAAAACACGATGATGAATTGGTGAAGTGGCGTTACCATTGAAATGGCATAAACGCGGCATCCAATTTTGTAAATTTACTTTCACTTGACTTCTGTTCCCAGGGTCAAGTATTTTACTATAAAGTTTGTGCAGAACAATTGACAAATTTCTAGCAACGATTTTAAGTTTTTATCAATGTTACTTCAATTTCATTCTTTGAGAAAATAATTGTGCTTTGAACCTGATAATTTTAAAGAATTCAGACATTTGCGTATTATTGAACATTATTTAAAGTACTAAATATTGAATTGTGTGTTGAATATTAAATTGTGTGTTGAATATTGAATTGTGTGTTGAATATTAAATTGTGTGTTGAATATTGAATTGTGTGTTGAATATTGAACTTTAATATTGAACTCCATGTCAGGAGTTGTGTTTTTTTGCTGGGACTGCAGCGTACAAGTATTTGTTGGCAGTCCCAAACAATTTTGAAATAATTATATGCAGCCCTAACCAAACAATTTCGCCAGTGTAAATAATAAATCATAAGTTTAATGCATTTTCTGTTTTATTTTGCCTTTTTACCTAAGATGTTTTCAGCGATAAATGTAAAATTTATAGCCTCGAGGTCGTTCAAAATTCGATTTTGCTCGGACCTTTCGGACTATCGACCCTTCGGACTATTGACCCTTCGGACCATTGCCCCTTCGGACTATTGACCCTTCGGACTACTGAACCTTCGGGCCATTGACCATTCGTACTAATGAACTGACACGCAATCACTCACTCACCAAGTACTTATTTTGTTCTCTTGTATGTTATTAATAATAACCATGTCATTTCCTGTCATCCACCAAAAAGACGTACAGATAATTAAAAGGGATATTTATGTACAGTTACAATCTGGATATGCAAAGCAACAGCACACACAGAATGAGAAAACACAGAGTACCAAAGTCCGAGTCCATATTTTTTTTTATAAAGAAGCGGTCATGATATATACACAGAAATCAGAATAAAAAAAATGGTAACACACAAAGTAATTCAATCCGAAGAAATATTTTAGTAACGATACGATCCTGATCCACAAATTCAGCAATATAAACATAACGGTAAAACACAGACTAATCCACTCCGAATGGATATTTTACTCGATCTTTAGTTTTATGTGTAATGTCTTGTAGATCGTTGTTTGTCCTTTTATCCTTTTTCTTTTAGTCATTGTTTTGTCTGTCGATTTGCGTATTCTGATTATCTCTTTGATATATTCAAGCTCTAAAGATACGACCTTGAGCTACAAATCCAACAATATAAACATAACGGTAAAACACAGAGTACAAAACTCCGAATGTATATTTTAGTAAAGATGCGAACCTTATTCACAAATCATCAACAATATAAAATTAACGGTAAAACACAGAGCAATCCACTCTGAATGGACATTCGGGTAAAGGCCGATCTATATTACCGTATGGCGTGTTATTTTCGCGGGTGTAAAAATTGGCGATTATGACTCAAAAATGTATAGGAAAAATTTTGGCGTTTTTAAATTTGGCGGGTGAATTTAATTCAGATTTTACTTGTAAACCATGAAAGTGTAAAAATGCCATCGGCATTAATCAATATTGTCACATTGTATACAGTTATGTATATACGGAATCATAAAAAAAATCTGAATATAACTGAAAGTACTTCACTTCAAAATGTTAATTTAGCGGAATCTATTTTGGCGTTTTTGGAGGGACCACTAAAATACGCGAAAATTAGCACCCCGCTAAAATAACCCGCCATACCGATACGGGTATACACAATATCAACAACAGCATATACATAGGTTTTTGTCTTATGGTGTTTAACGCCACTTTCAACAATATTTCAGTTATATCGTTGCGGTCAGTTTTATTTGTGGAGGAAACCGGAGTACCTGGAGAAAACCATCGACCTGTCACAAATCACTGACAAACTTTTTGACCTATTGTGGTATCGAGTACACCTCGCCATGAACGGGGTTCGAACTCACAACTTTAGTGGTGATAGGCACTGATTGCACATGTAGGTGTTAATTCAACTACCATACATTGCGCTCACGATCACGAAGGCTCTTCGGCATATACATAAAAGTTGAACACAGAGTAGTAGTTCACTCCGAATGTATATGTTAGTAAGGGATCGATCTATATACACAATACCAACAGCAGCAACTACTGGGATGTTGTTATAAATGAATGGGAAATTTACCATATGAAAGTTGAAGTTACCTCGTTTGAATCTCTATAAGATGGATTTTGAACAGATATATCATGTTCGAGAGGGGTATTTGCGAAACATACCAGTCGAGAGACGAAAAATTTCCCAAGCCGATAGGAGTAGTATATCGGGACAGCTCAAGCCATATTTGCGGAGAAGATGCGAGGTGGTACTACCGGAAGTCACGTGACCGGAAGTGACGTCAGTCACGTGACCGGAAGTGCCCTGACCGGAAGTATGTTCTGCGCATGCGCAACCGGAAGTTGCGCAATAGCCGCCGTAGTAGGGCCCCCGAAAGTGGCGTCAGTCACGTGACCATTCACGTTACCGGAATTGGCTCTGTCCGGAAGTGATTGTGTGCGCATGCGCAACCGAAAGTTGCGCAATCGCTTCCCGCGTTTTTTTCTTCTTACCGTAGTACAAGTACCATGGATACCGAAGGTAACCAGAAGGGTGTAATCATGCGCAACTTCCGATTGCGCAAACGTTTCGCGCGCTTTTTTCTTACTATTGTAGTTGGGGTGTTCTCTATGACGTCAGCGTCTAGCCCTGGTTAGCCAGGTTATATACCCCTTTCCCGCCATTTTCATATAATATATATAGTGTATATGTTGTGTAGTATTCTAAGTATTTCTACTTTACATTACTAAAGCAGTACAAGGGGGTGTTCTCTACGACGTCCGCGTCCTATATTTAGCATGGTTACCGGAACTATCCCTGATTGGAACGGCACCTACAAGAACGGGGAAGTACGATGTGAATGCCATGAAGGTGGATTTTGTTACTCGATTGGTG
The DNA here is from genome assembly GCA_002080005.1 of Gigantidas platifrons. Lineage (NCBI taxonomy): Eukaryota > Metazoa > Mollusca > Bivalvia > Mytilida > Modiolidae > Gigantidas > Gigantidas platifrons. The sequence goes on along the minus strand of MJUT01064879.1, from coordinate 21,087 downwards.
GACAGTCACAGGTTCAAGCATACCGTGAAACGGAACAATAATTTCATGTGTATCAAGACAGAGAAGCTGAGGTTTGTTGACATCACCAATTATTTAGCGCCTGGCTTTAGCTACAGTCAGTACCTGAAAGCCTACAAGTGTACGGAACAGAAGGGGTTCTTCCCGTACGAGTGGATGGCGTTATTTTTGCCATTCAACGTTGCTCACATTCCAAAGATATAACGTCACGACTAGTTCGACAGAGAACGGCTCGTTTTGACGTCATGTTTACCGTGACGTCATCGATGAATAGGGTTTTACACAAATTTATAAATAGGACGGTGGTGTAGTTTGAAAAACCTAAAAATAGGCTCTTTGGAGATGTAAGGGTTAAGTAAGTAATTCATGTCACAATACAATTATTTCAAATCTGGCATAATTAAAATAGATTCTCACAAGGTGTTGATATTATAAAAAAAAAATTCCGTCAATAGTAATGCATTTTTTTTTAAAGTGAATTATGAAAAACCACGGGAAAACGATACGCGGAAAACAACTGATAGCTTGTGATTGTTATGAACGTTTCTCACAAAAAAGAAATCCAATTTGTTTTTTTTTTCAATAGCCAAATGGTTCTGTAATATCTCTGAAAGTACTTGCATTTCTTTGGACATGTATTTCAAATCTGGTATAATTTAAAATAGATCTTCCCAATACCAAAAAAAACAAAAAACTGACCGCATGTAAATCAGACTATAGGTGAATATTTGGGGACGAAAGAGGTTGAAATATCTAAATATAAACGAAAATAGGACGCATAGGAATGTTTTATTTTGGTTAATGGCTACCTAATTTGTTTTTCTAAACATTGAAAAGGTAAAACACACTTTTTTGAAGGTGGAAATGTACTCTTAGTAAAGTAGAGAGTACTACATATACACTATATATATATGATATGAAAATAAAATATGAACCAGTGAAATGAAAATCGCGGTAATAAAGGAGTAGATAACCAGGGCTAGTTCCGGTAACCATGCTAAATATAGGACGCGGACGTCGTAGAGAACACACCCCTTGTACTACTATAGTAATGTAAAGTAGAAATACTTGGAGTACTACACAACATATACACTATATATATATTATATGAAAATGGCGGGAAAGGGGTAGATGACCTGGGTAACCAGGGCTAGACGCGGACGTCGTAGAGAATACCCCAACTACTATAGTAAGAAAAAAGCGCGGGAAACGGTTGCGCAACCGGAAGTTGCGCATGCGCACATCCTTCGGGTGACCTTCGATATCCATGGTACTTGTACTACAGTAAGAATAAAAAAAACGCGGGAAGCGATTGCGCAACTTCCGGTTGCGCATACGCACACGATCACTTCCGGACATACCCACTTCCGGTCAGGGCTATTTCCGGTCACGTGACTGACCTCACTTCCGGGGGCCCTACTATGGCGGATATTGCGCAACTTCCAGTTGCGCATGCGCAGAACATACTTCCGGTCAGGGCACTTCCGGTCACGTGACTTCCGGTAGAACCTCGCACCACCTCCGCAAATATGACTTGAGCTGTCCCCATATACTACTGGGAAATTTAGTCTCAAGACTGGTATTTTTCGCAAATACCCCCACAATATGATATATCTGTTTAATTACACCGAATATTATTTAGAACACTGGTAAAATAAATAATATCTTTTGTTTGTAGTTTTCAGGAATATTTTGTTTTTATTGTTTGTAACTGTAGCTTTGTTTACATCATAGGATTTTTCTATTATCCAAAATAGAATGTTCCCGCCAGGACTGGGTTGCTCAAAACACTGGTTAATTTTATCCATTGGTTAGGCTAACCAATGGATAAAATTGCTAACCAGTAGTACCGTATCCGGTGGACAAGTTTACGTTGCTCAACCATTGGATAGTGCTGTGGTTAACTAACCAGTGGTTAAGTAGCTTAACCAGTGGATAGTATCCCATAATTCCATAGTATTCTTTGTAAAAAAAATGTCAGAAATCGTTTGCTCAACAAAAAAACAAAAAAAAGACGGGTAGGTGAACATTTCTCCTAGGCTGACTTGGTTTGCTTATGTGAGCTTGTGGAGAAAACATAGCCATAATTAGGTAAAAACAAACGAATGTTATAACAAATGCAGAGAAGGCAAAAGTGTGGAAAGAGATCACATACTCTGTGAATGTAAGGGCGGGTGGACAAAAAAAGATCGGTAGAGCAAATCAAGGAAAAGTGGAGAAAAGTCTGTTCTACGGCAAAGTTGGAGGCTGAAGTAAATAGTAAGAGCCTCAATCGGACAGTAGAAGGTCCAGCTTTGCCAGCGACAAGTGAAGTGACACAAACAATTATAGAACTTCACACCGATGCACTCAGACATATCAGAATAGGAAAGGGATAGTCTTTTACATTTTCTCTGTACTTTCCAAGAAATTAATATGTCAGTCATGGATATACCATCAATTTTCATTCTTCATTATTGAAAAAACACAGGTAAAAACAAAATAATGATTGCATGTTGCATCCCTTTCTTGCCAACTATATACACCCGTTCAAAATTTGCAAATACGGGATACAGATTCACTATTTTAAGGATATTTGTTGATCCCTCTTTATTGGTTTTTGAAGTCTATATGTAGCTGCGTCTTGCCATTTCTTAGCATTATATTTAGACCAATAAAAAGGTGCATAGTTAACAAGAACTATTATTTTAAGATATTTATTACTGCCGGTCCGTCTATATAGGATACATGGTTTCAAAGAAAAAAAATTGAAGGCGTTTTTAAACGGATTTTGATTTTTTAACCAGAAGGCGTGGCAATTTCTAGGCATAATCTTGTTTCGGCTAGTTTTCATTTTCTGGTGATTTACACTTTAATTTGTTTTAAAATCCATTTTACAATGTATTTTCTAATAAAAGTGGAATCCTAAAATAACATCACATTATTTAAACTACAGGAACACAAAAAGTGAAGTTGGTTGTCAGTTATCTTATACGTTAACATTCCTGTTAATTATATTTGAAGACCTATATATTTCATGGAATATGTATCGAACGGAAAAGGGGGTTAAATAACTTAAGATTACAAATTACCTGTGTGATCAAACACACCCTGTACATTTTTAGAATGGCAGTGCGACACAGACTGACATCAAAAGATACAGAAATATCATAAAAGAATCCGTTGTTATTTTAGATGACATAAAAAGATCTACATCACAAATTTTACAACTTAGCTTAGAAAGCCATATTGAAAGTTTATCAAGTGGGGCATGCGCAGTTAACGGTGAATCAATGTCAAATGAACTTTTCAGATTGTCATCATTGGGCACTTTTTCACGTGAAATTGATATTAGCATGACACGTTTAGCACGTGCAGGGTTTAACCATTCAGGAAATTCCGGTGAAACCACATGCTTTTCATGTGGTATAGCGTACAACAAGTGGGAATCTGTGCCCTGTTGTTCAAAACAGTGGATACAGTTATCCACTAGATAAATTATACATCCAGCAGACAACTTCTGTCCACTGGATAAATGTGGATGTTCAAAATTTGTCCATTGGACAAATATGCTTTATTCTGGACAATTTTTGTCCAGTCTTATTTGGTACGGATAAAGTTTTACCTAGTGGATAAATATGATCGCCAAATGAAATTGCATTAAGTTTTTTATTCCAGAACTGATTTCGGATTTAATATGTTGCGCAATGCAAGTAAATTAAAGAGAGGTATAATTGAGGGGACTGGTGGATTATTTTGATTTTTTTGTGATCGTAAATTTTTCTTCCCCAAGATTTTTTGTTTGTTTTTATTTAACGTGAATCGTGATAAGAACATTGTCCGTAATCGTTTTCAGCCATTCAAAATACTAGCTTCACTGATCAAAGTAAATATTACCGCACCGAATAATGAAAATTGATATTATAGATACACATACTTTTTTATGTTCATGACATGCAAACCCTGTTAGCGAAGTGTTCGTTCTAGAAAAGGGGCAGATATTTTTATTTCATAAGTTTATAAATTTGAAAATATATTCTGCAGTATGGTACATTGTATATAACATATTTCTAAAGTTTTGTAAAATTGTGTTTTTCGTAAAATAAATATATCTTCATATTTTTATCTACCTACAAAATAAATTTCCGAATTATTCTACACGATGTAAATGACAAAATGACACACCCTTTAATTACTCTTGCCCTTGCTTCAATGCCTATAAATATTTTAGGAAAGTGTTCCCACTTAAAATAAATAAAACTAATATCACTAGCTTCAATTTATTTGAACAAAAATAAACTTTGGATTAATATTTTATGATCTGAAAAAAAAAAATTCACTAAAAAAACCTAGTCTAATATATTGTGTAAGTAAAACTAAGTAGAAAACAAATGTGTGATTAGTCACGATATGTCTAGCAAAAATTTGATTACCATATGAACTGAAAAAAATTATATGGAGACATAAATTTCCAGCTCCAACACAAAGATAACGAAATGATTGGTCATAAATCATTTGCAGATCGCAACAAATAAATTGAACTGCGTGAAAAATAGCTTGAAATGTTGCTGAACCTTTTTAAAATATTTTTGGTCCCGATTGCTTTTAGACAAATAATCATTGGAGTTTTCCACTGGACAAAATGTTATCCAGTGGATAGCTAACCAACCATTGTCTTAAACAGCCAATTTTATCCACTGGCTAGCTGTTCACTGGATAAGGAGTTGTCCAGTAGATAACCTTATCCAGCGGATAACTTTATCAAGTATTTTGAACAACCGAACCATGGCGATGATCCTATTACGGTACACAAAATGATATCACTAACTTGTAACCTTGTCAACACTTGGAACCGATCATTCTTCTGTTGATAAAAGTAGTAATCAAGCCAAACATTCTATCTCAGTTCCAAGAAGTGGTATCGCAAATCAGCAACAGCTACTACACAGTGTCAACCAACCACCATTATCGGTCTAAGTGGTGCAATATCTACCAAACCAGAACTAAAAAGAAAAACGTATGAGAACAGAAATTCCACAAAGATTTCAAAATCTAATCAGTCTTCAATGCATGAAAGTCAAACAAATAGCAGAGAGGATAGACATATTGTAGGAAATATTGGAGATGAAGAAGCCGTGGCTGTCATTAAGAGCCAACATAAATATAGATTATTATATGGCATTTTTCATATTACATGTCATATCAACCCGAGACATCCATATTAGCACAAGGGCCGAAGGTCCGATGGCTAATATGGGTCGAGAAAGATGGCGGAGTGAGTAGATATCTGTATATGTCGTCTCCGGTGAAAATGTAAATACTGTGGTTTTAAGAATATTGAAACTTAATTTTTTTTTGACATGTAACTCTAAGTATGTTAGATGGTATAAAACAAGATTCTGAAAGGGTGAAGAAAAAGAGGAAAAGAAGAAAAAACTCAAAAACTGAGAATGTGAGTAATAAAAAATCCAAGATGGTTGAAAAATGTTCACCCGAAAACCAAACTATCTCTGAAGTAATAGGAAATGCTAATGCATTTCTTTATGGTATGAACATGTCACAATTGCAAAATGTCTCCACTCCACTAAATCCTCACATTCAAGGCATTCAACCAAGAACATTTGCTGGACATGGTGCAAGCGCCCCACTTATGCAACCCATCCAACATGAAAATATTAATCCATCACCTACCTATATGCAATTACCTCAGTCAGTACCCTTTAATCAAGCTCAGCCTCTCCAGATTCAACAAGATCAGCATAATATGCCGGTTTTTAATCCAATGTCAATAAATATGATAATGAGTACAATCCATGAAATGAATATTAAATTAGAGAAACTCAGTTTGTTAGATGAACTCAATTTATAACTGTAAACATAGATCTGTTCTTGATAAAAAAAAACAGATGGTCTTACTATTTTGTATAAAGAAAAATTTAAACCTTACTTGAAATTTCCTAAAGCTAACTCTGAGCTTGTACAGTGTGTGTTAATTTGAAATGAAATATAACAAGATAATAAAGATGTATTACTTGGATGTGTTTATATCTCCCTTGAAAATTCTAAATATGCATCAAAAGAAGTTTTTACAGAAATTGGTGATGACATATTTCAGTTACAATTCAATAACTGTAACACAGCACTTCTTGGAGATTTGAATGCAAAAACTAAAACACTAGATGATTATGTTGTGCCTGATGATTCTGTATTTGAAGTGCTAGATGATTTTGATAATTCTGACTTACTTGTATATTTATATGACTATCAGAAACTTTTATTGAAAAATATTTCACTCCAAAGGTTTTCTGAAGATTCATCCCCAGTAAATAATTATGGCTATAAGATGTTAGATTTTTGTAAAAAAAAAAAGACCATATATACTGTCCGACAAAAGTTAAGCACCACCTGACTTGTTTCAATAATATCTTTTCTAATAATGAACTTATTTCAAATCGGTTTGCTGTTTTCGTTTCCTGTACACACATACTTACTTACCTGTGAAACAGGTTATTGATCGATTTTTATTTATGTGCATATGACAGGGTGTGTAAAGTGCCACGTGTACTTTTCAACATTTGTGTTTGCGAACGAAAGCTGATTTTTTTGTGTAGAGTTTTAAGTTTCATTTTCTATTGGTTTGGTATGGTGCGGCGAAAATTAACCATACCAGAACGGTGGCAAGTTGTTGGCATGCACAACGGTGGTTTTTGCTATAGAAGGGCGGCAGATCACTTCAGGGTTAACCATTCCATCATTGTACGACTGATGCAGCGTTTTCGTCAAACGGTGAATGTTACTGACCGTCCACGTGCAGGTAGACCTCGCAAGACGACGCCGAGGGAGGAACGGCTCATATCCAGACGAGCGCGGCAACGGCCGTTCAGTACAGCTGGTCACTTTGTGGTAATTTAGCGTTTGGAGGTCAAATTAGCACACGCACTGTAATCAGACGCCTCCACCATCAGGGAATGCGAGCGCGACGACCCATAAAACGTCCCCAGTTGACATTACGTCTTCGTCATGCTCGATCTGACTGGTCACATGATCATTTGGTGTGGACTATTCGCACATAGATACGGGTCCACTGGTCTGATGAAAGTCGTTTTTGCTACGCCCTACCGACGGTCGTGCAAGGGTTTGGCGCCAAAGAAACACTTCATTTCAGGACAACCACATTTTGGGCACAACTGCTTTTGGGGATGGGGGTGTAACTGTCTGGGGTTGTTTTTCCTTTGCCTGTAAGTTGGACTTGTACGTTCTTGATGGTAATCTGACAGGCCAAAAATACTGTGACAATGTGCTCGCTCCACGCGTAGTCCCCCATTTCGACAATCATGCGTTGTCTGACAGGCCAATGTTCATGGACGAAAATGCTAGGTCAAATAGGGCCCGAATTGTATAAGATTTTTTACAGCAAGAGGCTGTTCAGACAATTCCATGGCCTGCGATATCGCCAGACATGAACCCTATAGAGCATGTATGGGACTTTATTGGCCGAAAAATTAACCAACGCAAGCCAAAATGTCAAAATATTGACGAATTAAGAACTGCTATCTTACAGGAATGTCAACAGTTCCCCGAAGATCGGCTTAGGCGTCTTGTGCGAAGCATGATGAGGCGTGTTACAGAACTTCACAATAAACGCGGTGGATATACTCGTTATTGATTTTTATGCCTTACACATACGCACAATAGATGCATTTAAAAGTTCATAAAATCTGAAGACTCTGCATTTTAATGCAATGTTAAAAACTTCCATCAAAGACAAACTGGTTTTACGTTTTTCCAGCGCCTGTTTTGAACCCCATTTTTGCCACGTCATAGTCACGTCTTTCAGAATGATAAATACTTCGTAGATTGGTAATGTTAGAGCCCTTAGTGTAGTCTTTTAAGAAGTGTAAGAAAAATGGTGATATCTATTTTATTGTTTTAACAGTATTAATGTAAAAAATATATCGATAAAAATATAGGGTGGTGGTTAACTTTGGTATATATCAACTTCAAAGAAAAACCGAAGTTACATACGCGTACTATTCAACGCCAATTCTCACAATCCAATTATCTCTTTTATTTATTGTTTTAAATCAATTATTAAAACGCCGCAGAAAAAGGTAGGAATGTTAGAATTGCAATTAATTACTGTCATTGATTTTAAGCACAAAATACAAATAAAGTTTTTCTTCACTGATGGTTTATTTCTCAGCACATCATATATTTACATCATATCAATAATATATAAAAACACACAATACAATACTCTTAAATCACTGGATAAGTGAAATAATAATAAAAACAACTTTTAACAACACTCTCAAGGATGGCGTGAAATCAGCTTTGAGGATGATGCGTGTAGATTGTTCTGGGCTGTAGCTTTCTCTGGTGAATATACCTAAAATAAATGAGAAATTGTTACTCAATTTATCCTTATATTATCTCCAGAAATATATTACAAAAAAGGCTTCCCTTAATAATAGTAGTCAGTACACAAATAAGTAGAGTACCATACAGGCAATGGTATTAATTTGGGTAAACGGACAGAAAGTTACAGGACATAAAGTCACAATTTTATAGGACAAAAAGTCACAATTAATATTTTGGGTTAAATAAAGTTATAACAATAAAATGTCACAATACACATTTAACATGTATGTGGGACAATACAAATCACTTTTTTTAATTATTGTTAGCAAAGGCACTTGTGGAACGGAATTACCGGTAAACGGGAAAAAAAAGTCACAGGAAAAAAGTCACAGGATAAAAAGTCACAAGATAAGTAGGAAAAAAATTCACAGGAAAAAAAGTCACAATATATTTTTTCCACATTTACTATACCCCGGAAAGTCACAGTATGTATAATGAGGGACTTTGTCCATACACAGGTTATGGTGTTTATCGCCATATTCAAAAAATGTTCGGTGATATGGTGGCTTTCTGTTTTATCATTACAATATATTTCAAATTTGGTTTCATTCTGATAAATAATAACATTTGATCGGCACATACCGTTCACGCTTATTACCTAATAACCAGGACCAATATTAATTTGATATTTGAACTTGCAAATTGATAACTGTTAAACAAATAGGGACCCCTCAGCTTCTCAAAGCACAAATATTTATTTCCCCCATAATTTCTCAAATTTTTCAATTTTTGTCGATTTTCCAACTTCTTAAATTATTTTATTTTTCGACAATTAGTTATTTAAATTGTTGGGAGAAAATAAATAATTCATTTACTGATGGAAATCGAGAGAAAATCATATCGAGTCGGCTTTTTAATTTTGTAACTTTAGGTAAGTATGGATAAGAAATGCCAAACGAACGTCGGAAGTGTGTAAATATTACACAAACAGGTACATGTTTTGAGATTTAAAATTTGTTTTTCTTCCTTTCTTTTAAAGAACTGGCGACGACCATTTCACTAAAGGTCGCAAGTCGGAAACGTAGACGTAAATGTACTCTTAAGAGTTATGACCGTTTCACTAATAAATAGGATTTATGACTTACGATAAAAAGTGATTGCAAAGTTAAGAGTGGTGGTAGGTACTCGTAAATCGTAAATCGTAAGCCCAGTTTTGAAGAGAAGAATTGCTATCTGCAATTTTTTAAATGCAAACATCAATCAAATGAAGAGAGCAATTGCCAATAACCTGTAAACCCAACTACCATACAATGACTCCTAAGTACCATATGCTTAGCCGAGAAATATAAAGACAAATTGTATAATGTTTGCTGTGATCCGACCAGAGACAATTGACAATAGCTTTGAATTCAATTGAAAAAAAAACAGTGGTATGATATTACAATTTGTACTAATTAATTAGCTTCTTGGTAAACACATGTGCGTACTTGACAAATTAACATAGCAAATAATAAGATAAGCTTAAAATAGAACCAAGTAATATATTCCTTTTAAACCATATATTCGTGTATGTAAATAATTGTTGATACAAAAGACAAGGTATTTTACTAACAACCTAAGAAATAATCAGAGTAGATCGAGATCAAATACAAAGAACACGATGTCTGTGTAAATCCTGTGCTCTTCTTTCATTGTGGATCACCGGATGCATGCCAGATATGTTGATGTCTAAGATAAAAAGTTCAAAACTTTGCAAAGGACATCATTGTACCATAAATTAAGACAAAATTATGACAATGACGTCTTTTGATATTTAATTCGTAATTGGATAAATATTTCACTGCATGCCAACTTTTTAATTATATTTCTTTATGATAGTTTCTTTTTAAAACATTAATATTATGGAATTAAAAGAAGCTTCGTTCTTAATTATAATTTTTTGATGAGTAACATTTAAGTACGGAGGCCGTTAACTGACATGATAAATATTACTATGACGTTATGCGAATTAATATTTCGCATAGACTAAATTAAGCAAATATCTATAAACGAAATAAAAAAAAATATTCTCATGACAGAAAACGGGCTCCGTGAACTATTTCGTATATAAACGAAATTAAAATTCTCCTGTCAGTTACTGGGCTCCACAATAAAGCAACATATTAATAATATACATTTAGCATTTTTTTTTGTATTTCCTTTCATATGAATTTCAAATATAAATATATTGTGCGGACAGCAGAATCATGAACGCTCAACGGTTGAAATTGGAAGTGCAGCAGCATGACAAACCTGGATATTGATGATGGTATAGTTGCCTGCAAATTCAATAAGCCATGTGAGGTAGAAATCATTAAATTAGACCTGCGTTCAACAATGTCGCAACTGTATAGCGAAATCCATTCAAGAAAATAATAAACCGAATTGTTTTCCTTTTCTTTGAAAATTTTACGTTCACGATTTTTTGCTTATCATTGACTGTATGGAATTAATATTGATATAGTGTCTGTGTTCAATATAATATCGTAAGTATGTGTTGCGTCGTTAATCTAAAACAGTTAAGGAGAGATGCGTATGATTATTTCGACTTTCCAATAGTGAATTCTCCTTTCTTGGATGGAAACAGTCCAGCCAATGAAATTTGATGGAGCTTGAATTGATTTTTTTCTGATAGTAAATTAATAGAGAGTTCGGTACTGACATGGTTATTAGATATACATGTATTTATTATTGCAATTTACAGTTCCTGAGAAATGTAATTATCTTTCAAACAAATATTCTCCTTCCTTGGCTTTTTTGTTGATGATCTCTGTTTTCCTTTGCTCCCAAAACCGTTTAAAGTATTTTGCTTTCAAATCCTTTCTCTTTGAGTGTACCTAATAAATGCCATTCCATAAACGTCTTATATACACACTAAATGAGATATAACGTTTTTAGTTTTATATATATACTTAGCTCTGAGAAACTTCTATTATTTTCATCTATCGGTAATCTATACAGTTTTCCTTTGGATATTTTAATTATCAACGTACTAGAAATGATTCTGAATATTATAGGTCAGTGTGAGTCAATCACATTATGACGTTGCCGATAAATATACAATGTACGTAAATTGTCGGAAAATATATAATTTATTTGTACGAGGTTTAGAAACAGGTAGAAAAGCGACCCTCTGGCGAACTTTTCTAGCATGTCTCGCAGCGAGTGCAAATTAATTTTATATTTAACGACAATGTACGCATATTGTGTTTGTCCTGCAACTAACATCAAAAGTCCACTGCCAATTCGTCTGTAAATAGCTGAAGCAAGCGTCGTCTAACCGTTTTCATTGGTGTCATCTGTGACGTCAGCGCGTATACCGTTACCATTTCTTTCTGTCGCTCTACATGAATCAAGTACCAGTAATGTTTTATTATGTGCATGTTTAAATAATACTGAAGTTTATTTGACCCCCATTATTAGTACTTAAAATGACACAATTTCAGGATAAATGAATAATAATGTCAGTTTACAAGGTCTCGAAATACAGAAACACAGCTTGTCCAATATGATTCCCATTGATATTGGAGCTAATGTCTTTCTCGACCTTCCTAGCTGACATTATTCTATATTTATTAACTTCATGCCCTATTCTGATAGTTGAAATATTTATCTTACAATGACATAATGGTGCATTCTTTTTATTTGCAGATACTGAATCTCCTATAAATAATAAGGGGTGTAGTTGCATCCATGACATCACTGAGTATGTACTATTGTAAACCAGAAAACCGTACAATTAGAACAATGATCTGTGGAAACTTAATTTTTGCTTACATGTAACTCTAAGTATGTTAGATGGTATAAAACAAGATTCTGAAAGGATGAAAAAAAGAGGAAAAGAAGAAAAAACTCAAAAACTGAAAATGTGAGTAATCAAAAATCCAAGATGGTTAAAAAATGGTCACCCGACAACCAAACTATCTGTGAAGTAATATGAATTGCTAATGCATTTCTTTATGGTATGAACATGTCACAATTGCAAAATGTCTCGACTCCACTAAATCCTCACATTCAAGGCATTCAACCAAGAACATTTGCTGGACATGGTGCAAGCGCCCCACTTATGCAACCCATCCGACGTGAAAATATTAATCCATCACCAACCTATATGCAATTGCCTCAGTCAGTACACTTTAATCAAGCTCAGCCTCCCCAGATTCAAGATCAGCATAATATTCCGGTTTTTAATCCAATGTCAATAAATATGATAATGAGTACAATCCATGAAATAAATATTATATTAGAGACACTCGGTTTGTTAGATGAACTCAATTTATAACTGTAGACATAGATCTGTTCTTGATAAACAAAAAATCAGGTGGTCTTACTATTTTGTATAAAGAAAAATTTAAGCCTTACTTGAAATTTCCTAAAGCTAACTCTGAGCTTGTACAGTGTGTGTTAATTTGAAATGAAATATTACAAGATAATAAAGATTTATTACTTGGATGTGTTTATATCTCCCTTGAAAATTCAAAATATGCATCAAAAGAAGTTTTTACAGAAATTGGGGATGACATATTTCAGTTACAATTCAATAACTGTAACACAGCACTTCTTGGAGATTTTAATGCAAAAACTAAAACACTAGATGATTATGTTGTGCCTGATGATTCTTTATTTGAAGTTCTAGATGATTTTGATAATTCTGACTTACTTGTATATTTATATGACTATCAGAAACTTTTATTGAAAAATATTTCACTCCAAAGGTTTTCTGAAGATTCATCCCCAGTAAATAATTATGGCTATAAGATGTTAGATTTTTGTAAAAAAAAATGACCATATATACTGTCCGACCAAAGTTAAGCACCACCTGACTTGTTTCAATAATATTTTTTCTAATAATGAACTTATTTCAAATCGGTTTGCTGTTTTCGTTTCCTGTACACACATACTTACTTACCTGTGAAACAGGTTATTGATCGATTTTTATTTATGTGCATATGACAGGGTGTGTAAAGTGCCACGTGTACTTTTCAACATTTGTGTTTGCGAACGAAAGCTGATTTTTTTTTTGTGTAGAGTTTTAAGTTTCATTTTCTATTGGTTTGGTATGGTGCGGCGAAAATTAACCATACCAGAACGGTGGCAAGCTGTTGGCATGCACAACGGTGGTTTTGGCTATAGAAGGACGGCAGACCACTTCAGGGTTAACCATTCCATCATTGTACGACTGATGCAGCGTTTTCGTCAAACGGTGAATGTTACTGACCATCCACGTGCAGGTAGACCTCGCAAAACGACGCCGAGAGAGGACCGGCTCATATCCAGACGGGCGCGGCAACGGCCGTTCAGTACAGCTGGTCACTTTGTGGTAATTTAGCGTTTGGAGGCCACATTAGCACACGCACTGTAATCAGACGCCTCCACCATCAGGGAATGCGAGAGCGACGACCCATAAAACGTCCACAGTTGACATTACGTCATCGCCATGCTCGATTTGACTGGTCACATGATCATTTGGTGTGGACTATTCGCACATAGATACGGGTCCACTGGTCTGATGAAAGTCGTTTTTGCTACGCCCTACCGACGGTCGTGCAAGGGTTTGGCGCCAACGAAACACTTCATTTCAGGACAACCACATTTTGGGCACAACTGCTTTTGGGGGTGAGGGTGTAACTGTCTGCGGTTGTTTTTCCTTTTGCTGTAAGTTGGACTTGTAAGTTCTTGATGGTAATCTGACAGGCCAAAAATACTGTGACAATGTGCTCGCTCCACGCGTAGTCCCCCATTTCGACAATCATGCGTTGTCTGACAGGCCAATGTTCATGGACAACAACGCTAGGTCACATAGAGCCCGAAATGGACAACATTTTTTACATCAAGAGGCTGTTCAGACAATTCCATGGCCTGCGATATCGCCAGACATGAACCCTATAGAGCATGTATGGGACTTTATTGGCCGAAAAATTAACCAACGCAATCCAAAATGTCAAAATATTGACGAATTAAGAACTGCTATCTTACAGGAATGGCAACAGTTCACCGAAGATCGGCTTAGGCGTCTTGTGCGAAGCATGATGAGGCGTGTTACAGAACTTCACAATAAACGCGGTGGATATACCCGTTATTGATTTTTATGCCTTACATATACGCACAATAGATGCATTTAAAAGTTCATAAAATCTGAAGACTCTGCATTTTAATGCAATGTTAAAAACTTCCATCAAAGACAAACTGGTTTTACGTTTTT
>MJUT01064869.1:209815-249811 GCA_002080005.1 Gigantidas platifrons | reverse complement strand
TAACTAAACGACAGCTCAATGTCCTGGCTTGATACCACTATCACATAACTAAACGACAGCTCAATGTCCTGGCTTGATACCACTATCACATAACTAAACGACAGCTCAATGTCCTGGCTTGGTACGGGCACATCAATAAAAATTGATGGAGATAAATTAGTTGCGAAAACTGGTTTCAATTCGTGATGGTAAGTTTTTCGTTTAAGTAATATGTAAATATTTTGTAATATGTGATACAAACAAATGAATGTTATCCTACCACAATTACTGTTAACATTGTATATTGTCAGGCATTGTCGTTATGATATATTGTATTGAACTTAATAAATAATCGAACTGTCAAAATTGTATTTTGTCTTGGTAAATGTCCCCATTATAGAACGTATTGTACTTAATAAACAGACGAAATCGTGTTAAAACGACTATTGTATATATTGTCAAGCATTGCCGTGTCTGTATTATAGAATGTATTATACATAATAAATGATACGAACGAAATCGTGTCGTTGTGTTATGCTCAAAGTTACTTCCCTTTGAATACGTTTACCCACATTTGAATCATATAGTTACTTCCCTTTGAAGGTACACATTTAGTTATCTCCCCTACTCTCATCGAACATACACACGGAATAAAGTTATTTCCCTTGGTTTACAAACTCTGATCGAACATACATACCGAATAACGTTATATCCCTCGGTTTACAAACTCTTAATCCCCAACAGAATTACTTTCCTCAAACGTCAGATTACCACTATCCAGAAACATCAAAGAGTCATACCAATTTATGTCATAATTCGATAACATCGACTTGAGAAAACACGATAAAAACGACCACGATACTACATGAAACACGCGTAGAGATCTTATCAGTCGAGTTAATCATCGCTATATAGCTGTGTGTGTGTGTGTAGTTTAATATAAATTTTCCCATTTTTTGGGGGGTTTTGTTTTTACTGTAAACATTTTATGCAATTTGGAGTTAATTGTATAAATATGACATTGTACTTTATAGACCTAATCATTCCGTCAGATTTTTACATCGATTAATACACATACTATGTTTTACGCTGATTTATTTATTTCTTCCACTTGAAATATCACACTGATAAGACGGAATTTCTTTACTTATGAGAGGTAATCTCGGGTCAATATATTATCGTGCATAAAGATGTAAATACTAAAAGTACATGCGTATTTATCATTTCAGGTCAAGATAAATGGTCAGTGCGTGCGATGGATATTTGATATATCTGTTGTTCGTGTGTAGATTAAAATGAACCGATATAATTGTTATCATCTGATGAATTAAACACATATGACCATAGCGCGTGTGATGTCAAGGTCAAAATCGTAATTGACTTTTCCTATTTGAACGACATGGATCTAAGCGTCTTTTTTAAATCAAACATTGAGAAAATTCGTATGCTTCGATCGGTGTGAATCACTTGAAGGTACGGGTGAGTCATCGAGTCGAAAATATGATTTTTTTTAATTTTTTTTTTTAATTCTTAATAAAACCAGGGTAACGAAACTAGGTTCGTTTTGAGTCATCATGCGCTCGGGACGGTGGAATGTGATGAATCATATTCCAACGAAAGGGGGACCATATTTGGTCGTCGGGGTGCGAGGAATTCTTTTACCATGAGTCATACTGCGACGAGAGGGTCGTCATGACCATATATGAATTTCAAATTATTTTTTTGTGACGTCAGTTCCGGGGAGGAGACGTGTCCTTCTATGGCATATGGGTGGGATCTACCCATAAATGGGTCCCTCCATCCCGCCACAGGTTTTAAGGGGACTAAAATGTGTCTCACCCTACTACTAGGATGCAATGATCAATTATATCTACTTATTGTACATTGAGATGAGTCAGTGGATTGCTAATTGATTGTTTTATTTACTTGCAGAAAATAAAGAGGACATCAGTTTTGAATGTGACGGTGGATGGATACGTAATGATGATTTTGGTGCTTGTTATTGTTTTAGCCTTACAAAGGCGACATGGAATAAGGCTCAGGTAAATAACAAGTTCGAGGCTCTTGATCTTTTTCCCAGTTGTATCGTGGCCCCGATCGTATGGATCTACATGTATCTGTACAATCGATGTTTATCACCGGTAGAGTAGCGAGTTCGTTTCCGAGAAAAGTTTGAAGATACCAAAGGGATAATCAGAAACCGCAAATCAAAGAAGGACCGACAACACAATGGACAAAAGAAAAAGGACAATAGGACAAACAACGACCTCCAAAACATACACATAAAACTAAAGATAGAGTAACACGAACCCCGCTAAGACCCGGGGGTGAACTCAGGTGCTCCGGAAAGGTAAGCAGTTAATACAATGTTATGCATCAATATTTGACAGTGGGTTGCTGTAGGAACCTGGGGAAGCTTCCTGCACCAAATAAACTAACACAACTAAATATTTCACTGACTAGATTATGAAATTATTCACCAGCCAAGTAAAAATATATGAAAGGCTTAGTATTTATTAATTATTTTCAGACGCTTTGTAAGAAGCAATCGGCCATCTTGTCATATGTGTACTCATTAAAGGAATCTGACTGGATATCAGAGAGCTGCAAAAAACATCTAGGTATGTATATATATTAATATTAAAAAACTGAAACAAAGTATGAAGGATATTGACTAAAGAAAATTAACCCCCCCCCGCTCAAAAAAAAAGCAAAAAAAAGAAAAAAAAAGAAGAAAAAACAGCATCCCCACAACAATATGATGTCTATAATATGGTTTTACGTCTATGCGCATAGAACAATAGTTGATCGGCTAGTTACCATTAATCTGTCAATATACATCATAAGTCGTAGTAATATAAAATGTAATGCATCCATATAACTGTTATAGAGATTGGTCTGTCAATTGTATTTTTGTCAAAATCATATATCGTGAATTCCCGTTTATTTGTTTAATACCAATTTTCGCTGATTTCCTTGGTACAAATGTACCACCAAATCACGAAATTCAGAGCAAGCCTCAAAACAACCACATAAAAGAAAATGAACATCCCACTTTTCGTGAATCCTCGAACATTGATACCACCGACCATAAGTGAAACCAGAGAATGTTAAAACAATGATCCTCTATCAAAAAAATCCCCCCCCAAAAAAAATAAATAAAAACAATTTAAAAAAAAAATACCACGACCTCTAGCTAATGTAGAATGTCTTCAAATGTAAACTGTTATGATAATTGTCCAATAACCTATACAAATGCCACAACATTTCTATCGTCACAATTTTACCTCTGTCATATGTAATCCAGCATCTTGATTAATGTCTGCACCTTTGTATATAAAAAAATGTATTCGTAGAAAGAAGAGGCAAAATCAATAGCCCTAAGATACAAATACAAAATATAAAAGATGTGTTCATTCTATTTTTCCTTATCATAAAAAGCATCGAATTTGGATTTAGTCTTGCTTCAATTTAAATGTTTCGTAAACATTTAGTTTAGACGTAAACAGTGCTATAAAAATCCGATTTAATCAACACCGTGATCTATTTTTTGTTAAATCTGAACCCTGCGTCTGCCATGATGTCAAGGTCTACTTCCGGTGTGAGAAGTAATGTTGGCTCTGTGTCAGAGATTGGGTTCATGCATACTTTTCCTATTTGTTAGAATATTATATTGTATTCATGCATATTAATTGTAATATTCTTAGTTATTACATACTTAGTTAAAATAAAGGCATTTTTGTATGACCAATATTACCGGAAGAAAACTGTCCATATTTTCACACCCCTGGAAAATAACAGGTTATTAGGTGCCCCTCGTGCGTCTCAGACAAAATAAACAACTTCCAGTGTTTACGTCTGCAGATGTCGGAAGTATATACTAGTAATAAATAGTTTAATACATGGGCATTTCCATATTTGCCTGGTTATCATCCCGAGACACCCATATTGGCCTGAGACGAAGTCGAGGGCCAATATGGGTGTCTCGGGATGATAACCAGGCCAATATGGAAATGCCCATGCATTAATCTGTATATATTGTGATATTCAATACGATTTCCATTGAACACAGGGGAAGTCATAGGCACGGTCGTATTGCAGTGCCCATTACAACTAAAGTTGTGAGTTACCACCCGTTGTGAGGTGCACTCAATAAACTCTATGTGATACTGTTTGTCAATGACTTGTGGCAGAGCTATCACAGAGTACTCTGATTTCCTCTTTCAATAAATAAACGTTAGAGAAAACCGAAGGGGCAATCAAGAATTGACATTCCAGAGACACTGGTAACATTGGGTACACAAGACAAGACGAAGACAAGACGAGGACAAACAAAGCACAACACAACATAACAAAGAAACCTAAAAAGATTAGGAAACGTGGATCCCACAAAAAAATAGGGGGAGGGTGAACCCATATTCTGACATGAACATAATAGAATTTAAATATTGCTAATGATGGCATTAAAAACCCATAACCCGTAAATAATAATACATTCATGATATTATGAATTGTTGTAAATGTGTGATAACTTCGTCTTGGATTATCTTGGATAATCTATATACATGAGTGTACTATTAACATGTGGGTCTATTGACAGACAACAAATGAAAATTTTGGTATGATTCTATACACGTATATGTAAATAATTGCTTGACCTCAATTTTTAGGATCAAGCTCATGGATTGGAGGTAAGAGAGTGAAATATAGGTATGAATGGATTTTTGAGACAGGAACTCGTACAATGAATTTTACAAATTGGGCACCAAACGAACCGGTCCCATACACTAACAATAATTATATTTGTGTGCAATTATGGGCAGCACAACAATACAAATGGGATGATTTTGATTGCAATCAACAACAAAGCTTTGTTTGTAAAAGTTTATTATAACATTCATTGTTGCTGACCTGCATTACGTCACAATATTGCTGTTTACCTGTATCACGTCACAATATTGCTTGTTTACCTGTATTACGTCACAAAGTTGCTGTTGACCTGTATAACATCATAATTTTGTTACCTACCTATATAACGTCACAATGTTGCTGTTTATCTGTTTAACGTCACACTGTTGATGTCTACCTGTATAACGTCACTCTTTTGCTGTTTATCTATATAACGTCACAATGTTGCTACAATCGTAACTACTCGGCCATTCTCGCTACCCTTCCAATAACCTCGTAAGTAGGTAGTAGAAATTCTTCTTAAATTGTTTGCCGGAAGATAAGTCGCACAAAAATATAGTCCACGAAAATCCAATATGGAAGACATACTAAGTAAAATCTAATCAAGCAAAACTAATTAAAACTTTAACTTTTATCCAATAAAATAATTGAAATATAGAAAATTATTTAAAATATAACTTTATCAAACTTTCATGTAACTGACATGTGAAAAGTAGTTCTATTTATCCGCCACCTACTTATGAGGTTATATATATTATATGGCCGAGTAGTTACGATTGAATGTTGCTATTTGCATGTATAACGTCACAATTTGGCTGTTTACATGTATAACGTCACACTGTTGCTATTTACCTGTATAACGTCACAATGTTGCTACTTGTATTACCTTCCAATTTTGTTGCTTACCTGTATTACGTGTAACATCACAATAATCAATCAATGATGACTAAAACACAAGTAAATTATTAACGATTTCCAAGACCATAATGTCGTGGTATCTTTTGTTATCAATGATTCGAGGTGAAATGTGGCTTATCATATATAATGTTGTATCGAGTACACCTCGACGAGCTCACAATGTTAGTCCAACTTCGACATAGAGCAGATCGACGGCCAGTTTGATTTGGAGTGTCACATAATTTTCTGTGATTTGTATGTATTGTAAAGCTCTCTTAAAGGGATATTAGAGCTCATTTTGGTAATTTTTTGTATCTCATGAAAACTTGCAATTGGTTCAATAGGCATAAATACATTTTATTTAAAGAATAAGATGCTTTATGCGAGGGAGAAGTGATTATGGTATAACCCTTGACTGAGCCCCTCATGAATAATTAATTAGCTTGTTCCCGCGCGCGTGGGATCAAGGGTCATTCTTGTAGATAAAACGAGAGAGAAAAATCAATGTCAATTTATGATCGAAGTTTATTGTGAATTTTTGTGACAATTTTTAATTCCTCCCTATGCCCCTCCTCCTCCCTCTTTATTAATAATGTCAATGATACCATTATGATTTTAGTATTTTTGTCTGTTTAAGGCACTTTTTTGTTCACCCACCTTTGCCTCGTGATGAAACTTTAATGTATAATGGCTAAAATTAGATAGATTAAATGGCCACAATAGGTGGCCCAGAAAATTCCAGTTGGTGTCTAGTTGTTTTTATCCTACGAGGCAAACAGAGAAAGCTGCTGAGGTGTATATATTATATTTTGGTAGGAGATATGTCGTTGTTTCAATTGGTGTTGTTGGGATGTGTTGCTATATATTGAGGGAGCATAAATGATATTTATGAAACATTAAACCGGTTTTTATCAATTAAACTTTGTAAAAGTGACATAATTCGTTGATAATTCTGTCATATCTTGTGGTTTTCTCGAGGTTTTTCCAATAATTGATTTTTTGCTTTCTGGATAAAAATTTATTTCGACCCTTTTAAGTGATATTTTAACGATATTAGGGATTATATGGGCGTGCAAAGTATTTTTGAATTGTTTTTACAATTAAATTGAAAAGAAACAACCTTCGTCACGAGTTGAAAAAAATATATGTTAAAACGAGCTTTAATATCCCTTTAACTACTAGTATTACCTTGTTTACGGTTAAGAAAAATCATAATTATGTTGTAACTGATTCATTAACTTGTACTTTACAATTATGTCAACATGTTTTGCTATAAATAAAATATAATATGTATCAATGATATTTTGTATTCTTCCTTGTCCGAAAAAGGGTGAGTTTGTTTTACTTTATCCCAAACATGAACATATTACACCTGTTTTAATGTCTATGCAGTGGCTTCCGATCCAATATCGCTGTCAGTACAAAATATGACTCTATGTATTCAAAGCCCTTCATGGTAAAGCGCCAGTATACCTACATGATCTTGTTTCCATCTACAAGCCTACTAGAACTTTGCGCTCAGAAAGTAGTAACCTCCTTCAGGTTCCGAACGATGTACACACAAAAACATACGGTGAGAGACGATTTGACAAATCAGCAGCCACTCTTTGGAACAGTCTGCCCTCAAATTTACGAAATGTTAGTTCTGAGGACATTTTAAAAAAAGACCTTAAAACTCATCTTTTTAAGCAAGCTTTTTAAGTGTTTCCATATTTTGTTTTTACTGACTGTTGTTTCGATTTATTTACAGTTACTATATGTGTTTTATTGAACTATTTATCGGTAACCCCAAACTGCTTTTCGTGTATATATTTGTTTATTGAAGTTAACAGTAATATTTTAGTTTAATTTATTTTAAGTCAAATTTTCCATCGTGATGAAATTTTATTTCTTTCAATCTAAAATCATATCGCGTTAAATTGTTATTTGTCTTAATCCAGAATCATATTTCCTTATTTACTTTTTACCTTTTAATGTGCAATTCTAATTGATAATTTATTTTTAAATGCCAGTTTCCTTTTAAACATTTTGTAACTGTTTTGTATGTATACATGTATTTTACTTGTTAAGCGCTTAGAGTAATTTTTAATTATATAATGCGCTATATAAATGTTGTAAAATAATAATAATAATAATAATAATAATAATAATAATAATGTAAATGTGCAAAGTTATCTAACATAAAAGGGACCAAGTCGGTGATTAAATGATTAAAGAACTAAACTCAAGGAAGAAATATTACGGGTTTGATCACAGGCTAGGCATAACCAAAGGCTATACGAAAAGCTTCAATAGAGCAAATGGGTAAGCGGAAGTCGGAAATCGAAAGAAGGAAAGACAATACAATGGAAAAATGACAAAAGGACAAACAACGATCTATATAACATTACACAGTAAACTAAAGAAATCCACTAAAAACCGTGGGTATGAAGTTGACATTTGCTGCATCTACACTCACGTTGGCTATGCAGGCATCAACATTATCTTAACAAAATGAAACATCTTCTCACAATGATATATATACATTATCATGTAGCTGAATAATTGTTCGTCGGCCGTTAAGCAAGGATTCCTTATTGATAAACGAGGTTGGAGAAAATGTTACATTTTGTTTTTATTCCTGTAGCAAAAATGTGTAAATATTAATTCAATTTCGAATATTGTTATAATGAACTAATAACAATAACAAAAATGAAAAAACAGAAAGGTACCACACTGTCAGAACAATCCAAAATCAAATGTCAAAATATTAGAAAGCGGCAATATCGATACCCTTAACACACAACATGACCGCTGACTTGCCTGGCTAGGTACAGGCACTTCATTAAAAAGTGGCATGGTTAAGCCAACCTTAAATTACTTCAAAGAATAATTAAAAAAGATTAGGGAAGAAGACAATCAATCACTGTTTTCACTGGTGATTTCGATTATCACAGTGAACAAAACATTCATTTTCAATATCGTATTTCCTTTGTTCGAAATTCTCAAAATTTAGCTAGAGTTACCTCGCATTGAGCCGATTGAATGAATAATATTTTTGATATTAAATATAAATTAATAANAAATAAAAAAAAAAAAAAAAAAAAAAAAAAAAAAACGTTCCGAAAACATTTTTATTTTTGTAAACAAATATGGTGGAAAGATGACAATAAAATTGAAAAACTGCTACAAAACCAACGACAAACAAATATGTACTACAATCACAGTTAAATTGAGGAGTATGAACTGTCAGATATTTAACCCTTCATAGAAACCATCTAATGGATGTACTTGTAAAACAAAGAATAGCTTCGGCACGTAGCAATATAATGCCAAACGAAAATACCATACTGTCGGCTCAATTCCAACCAAACATACCACACTGTCGGCTCAATTCCAACCTACCACACTGTCGGCTCAATTCCAAACAAAAATATCACAAATACCACACTGTCGGCTCAATTCCAAAAAAAAAACAA
This sequence comes from Gigantidas platifrons, assembly GCA_002080005.1. NCBI lineage: Eukaryota > Metazoa > Mollusca > Bivalvia > Mytilida > Modiolidae > Gigantidas > Gigantidas platifrons. Next base: position 240,788 of record MJUT01064869.1, on the reverse strand, counting down.
AAAAAAAATACCAAAAAAAAAAAAATAAATAAGCAAAATCGATACTCTTAACACAAATACATGATCGTTCACTTTCCTGGCTTGGCACAGGCACTTCAATTAAAAGTGGCGAGATTAAACTAATTTTATGGACATTTGCTGAGCTTGTTATAACTATTTTTTGTAATTATCTTGTAATAGGGGTAATAAAATAAAACATTAATTTTCCTTCAATTAGGGAGCTATGAAGATTTGTTCATTCCCTAAAAGTGCCGATATTTTCATTGGTTGGACCAATCTTCATATCTTCCCAAAGCAATATAAATAGATGTATAGTGTTACATTATCATATGTATTAAGACAAACATGGATTAGCCATTGGTACTGCTCAGGTTCCCAGTGCTCAACTCATAGAACTGCACAGTACGTTACCAGATGGTGGATTGAGGGTGCCTTCTTTAAGAGGTTTATCAGGTTATACTAATAAGTAAACGACCGTGGATCATAGTCGGTGCCATGCTTAGAGACCTCTACACTCCATGCAGGTAAAATAACCCTTCTGTAGATTTCGCAAAAGAGGAAGCGTATTGTAGAGGCTACGAAAGGCTAACGATTGTCACCCCAACCCAACTTCATATACTTTGCAAATGGCCTAAGCATACCAGAAGATGTATGTACCGAGACGTTTTCGTTCAAAGTAGACACAGCTAAATGTTTTACAGAACAATAAAAATAGAACACGGATGTAAAATCCATTTAATAAAATGATATAACATGTAAGAAGAGTTTGACGATAATCAGACTCCATAAATGGATGAAGGATAGACAACAGAATAGCCCAAAGGACAATTTTAGTACAAACAACGATCCACTACACAGAAAACGAAAGATCGAGCACCACGAACCCCATTAAAAACCGTGATGAATTCATGTGATCTAAGATCAGATAAGAATGATTATAAGATTGAATACAACACAGTAATAGAAACACATAATATATATCATTGTAAATAAAACCTGTGAAAAGTCAAGTTGTGAAAATTGGACATAGTTTCTCAGCTTCTTGGTAGAATTTGTCCAAAAGAAGTGGTAACTAGACAAACAACACACACACACACACACACACACATGTGGACGAATTAAGAGGAAGTTAATCTGTGTTGTTTTTTCATTGTGTTCAATAAAATCAAGAAGGGAAATTTATTTGATAAAATTGAAAATAATAGTGCCCCCTAATACTTATTTGACTGTTTGTCAACTACTATTGGAGAAACAGTAACATATAATCTCCGTAATAATGACGACTATCGCACTCTGAGGTGTCGTCTGTAAACTAGTTCCAAGTCTTTCTTTCCTTCCACTATAAAGTTGTGCAATTCCTTACCTGATAGTGTAAAATCTCTACCCACTTTTTCCAAATTAAAAAAAAAAATCCAGCCTGTCCAAATTCCGGTGGCTTCGTTTTACAATATAGGAAAACTAACATAATACATACTAAGCTAAGACATAGATGTAGTGGCCTTAATGCCGATTTATATAGAGTAAATTTGAAGAATGATCCACGTTGTGCATGTGGTCATCTATTTGAGGATGCTATTCATTTTTGTCTTAAATGTCCACTTTATCACCACGATAGAACTTCTCTGTTTAAATGTTCTAATAACATTGTTCCCATCTCTATAGAATATATACTCTTTGGGTGTATCGAAATTAGTGAAGAATTGAATACTTTATTGTTCAAATCAGTGCATAAATTTATTCGACAAACTTGTAGATTTAATAATTAATTATCCCCAAACCGTGATATTATCTCAACACAATTTATTAGTTTTTATACCGTCCTTTTTTCTGTTAAATATTAAAACAATATTTAATATGTATACCTAGTTTGACATGATTTTGCTTAATTTACTAATTATAATTGATATAGCCTGTACATCATTTGATTTGTTTTGTTTATGTTATTAATGTATTTGTATGGAGAAGGACTAGTAAGTTGTAAAAACTTGTTCCCAATCCAATTGTATATATATTGATAACAAAATCATTATAGAGTCAAAGTCAAGAATGGAAGCTTGGAATCCCATGAAACAGTATAACCTCCTTACTTTTTTCTCACGTTCCAAGCCTTGAGAACAACGTCTATTCTTAGATTCCGTTCATTGACAAATAACCTCAACTTTCTAAACCAATGAAAACACGTATAAAATGACATGTGACTCTAAAGTTAATTTATTTGTGTTTGTTTGCTTATAGTGGTATCCAACACATATTGTGTTGTGATTTTGCTTTGATTTTCTCTGAATTGTCCATTTCTGGTTAACTCTTAGGTATTATCTAACGTTTATTTAGCAATTGATTTTCCTCTTCCTAATATGGTAGGGCCCGGGTGGCTCAGTGAGTTAGGTCGTTGAATTACCTAACAAGTCATACAAACCTTTCACCAATACGGCGTGGGTTCGCGCCCGGCTTTGTAAATTATAAAAAAGGGTGCACTCGACTCGTAGCCGCACGTGATAAAGTTTACCAGTTGCTTGTCCGTGGTCAGTGGTTCTCTCCGGGTATTCCGGCTTCTTCCACCACTAAAACTGGTCGCCATAATATAGCTGAAATATTGCTGATATGGCAGTTGTTTCTAAGGATAGAGTGCGAAACATCCCGGAACTTGTGCGTTATATACTTGACCATTATCGTCTCTAAGGATAAAGTGTGAAACATCCCGGAACTTGTACGTTATACTTGACCATTATCGTCTCTAAGGATAGAGTGCGAAATATCCCTGAACTTGTGCGTTATATACTTGACCATTACCGTCTCTAAGGATAAAGTGCGAAACACCCCGGAACTTGTGCGTTATATACTTGACCAATACCGTCTCTAAGGATAGAGTGCGAAACACCCCGGAACTTGTACGTTATATACTTGACCAGGATAAAGTGCGAAACACCCCGGAGCTTGTGCGTTATATACTTGACCATTACCGTCTCTAAGGATAGAGTGCGAAACACACCGGAACGTGTGCGTTATATACTTGACCATTACCGTCTCTAAGGATAGAGTGCGAAACACCCCAGAACTTGTACGTTATATACTTGACCATTACCGTCTCTAAGGATAGAGTGCGAAACACCCCAGAACTTGTACGTTATATACTTGACCATTACCGTCTCTAAGGATAAAGTGCGAAACACGCCGGAACTTGTGCATTATATACTTGGCCATTACCGTCTCTAAGGATAGAGTGCGAAACACCCCGGAACTTGTCGTTATATACTTGACCATTATCGTCTCTAAGGATAGAGTGCGAAACACCCCAGAACTTGTGCGTTATATACTTGACCATTATCAAGTAATTAAGCATAATTATTAACAATATGTCCAGTGAGAATTATTGATTGCTCATAAAATTACATCGTGCGGATGAAAGTCCGGAATGCAAATTGTAGAAGAACATATGATTTATTAATTGTAACGCTAATGAAAGACAGTCTGTGTATTTATATACAATAGATGTCCATCCTTTGAAAACACATTTCAGCTTTAGAAACAGATAGAAAAGTGAACATTAGGTAAATATATTTTGTTAATACTAACAATATGAGAGTAGTGTTAAGCTCCATAATGGCAAACCCTCCAAAATAATCCAAATCATGGATAGTGGCTAATACCTGTGTAGGCCCTTTGGTTTGATTGCTCCCAGATTTTAAAATTATTTGGCTGTGAGCGTACCTGATGAAGGTTATTCAAGAAATGTGGCTTAATTTGATATCTACGTTTATATTTAACTGAAAAGAAAAGAAACAAGCGTCGTTGTAATCGATTTCAAGGAACTCCTATATCCTACCCGCGGTATTCTGTTATTGTACAAGAATTGTAATGTTTGGTAATGTTTGCAGAATAACATTTAGTGCACGGTGAACAATATAAATAAAGCGGAAAACAAAACGTATCGCACTGTCAGAACAGTTCTAAAATCCAATAGAAAAATCGTAGAAAGTGGCAAAATCGATACTCTAACACATAAATACATGACCGATCACTTTCTTGACTTGGTACAGACACTTAAACAGATGGTGGCGGGGTTAAGCTAGTTATATATCCAGTCAATACAAGTTGGTATCTCAAGTAGAACGAGTGCAGGATAAATACATTGATCACATTTATCCTGCACTCATTCTATCTGAGCAGTCAAACTGCATCGACTGGATACATTGTTGTTATGTACGGTCACTGTCCAAGATATAGATTTTCTGGTACCTGGTTCATGTTGAGCAACGGTAAAAATGGTAACAGTGTAAGCGCTCACGACACAGAAGACGACAATGAAAACGATTAGAACGCGGCTTGTTTCAGCTATTTTTAGACAATTTGGTAGTTGTTTTGGATTTTTTTATATTTCAGGATAAACACAATATACGTACATTGTCGTTAAATATAAAATTAATTTGCACTCGCTGCGAAACATGCTAGAAAAGCTCACCAAAGACTCGCTTTTCTACCCGTTTCTAAATTTCGAACAAATAGATTTTATTTTTTCCGACAATGTACGTATATTGTATATACATATGGTCAACAGGAAGCTGTTCTTAGCTAGCTTCCTTTTGGTTAAAAAATAAATTCAACAGGTCGGAATTAATTAGTTTTACTATCAGTGCTGTTGTCAGCTCAAGTTCATTTCTCAGTTACTTCAAGGTTGTAGTGTTGTAGTTTTTGATTCAGACTGTCTCCTTCACAAAAAGTATCGTCTGACTTGTATAACCTTCAATCGCCAAGTCATCAGAAAGAATAAAACAAAAACAAAATACCACACTGTCGGAACAATTCCAAAATTCAATATCAAAATCGCAAAAGAGGCAAATTTTATACATATATAAACCAATGATAAAAAAAACCCTGCACACAGATTCGCCCCCCCCCATATATCTGTCTGAAGCCTATCTCATGTATCTTTGAGTTAATGGATGGCATACATGGCTGAGGGGACGATAACACTTTCAATATTTCAGGAATGACTCCAGGTGTGATACGTGTATCAGGAATGGTACTATTATCATTCGTCCAATATTTAAGATGTACATTGTAGTATATGTTTTGTAGATCGTTGTTTGTCCTTTTTCTTTTAGCCATTGTGTTGTTTGTTCTTGTTCAATTTACGGATTCTGATTACCCCTTTGGTATCTTCAAACTCTTCTATTAATGGTTTATTATAATAGTTATATCTATTCTTCAACATTTCAGTAGCTAGATAATGTAAGTTAGTATAACTAAGATCAATCACCCTCAAGCACAGACAACCTTAGCCTTAGACGATTTTAGCTATCCTGTTTAAGTCCTGTGGTTAGCTTGCATTCAAAGAATTTTAAATTATAGGCTTTCAAATCTTCCGGAGCATCTGATTTCATAACATAGCATCAACTCAATCTATTCATGTGCCGGAACTGCTTACCCTTCCGGAGCACCTGATGTCACCCCCTGGTTGTAGTGGGGTTCGTGTTACTCGATCTTTAGTTTTATGCGTATGTTTGTCTTTTCTCTCTTGGTCATTGTGTTTTCTGTTCTTCGATTTACGGTTTCTGGTTACCCCTTTGGAATCTTCAAACTCTTCTTTTTTTGACTGAGCGGATCTAATGAGGAATATTCGAGAAACACGTCATTGGCACTAGTTTATATTAATTGGCGGAGAAAATCAACAAACTGACGCAATTCACTAACAAAAATGTGTTACTGGGCTATGGACAGATGTTTTGATTGTAACAAGAAATAGGAAGAATAAGATCGGGAAAATTGGTCTTGCAATAGGGCAATGACAATCACTAGCTGTCGCTAATTAGAGGCAGCTGCACGTTGTTTTCGTTAACGTACAAGGCGCTTAACATTACAAATCTCTCATTTACGCATAGTTATAAGAGCAATTAGTGTAATTGACTAATAACAATAAAGGACGACCCTTTCGGAGTAGCTATATCTGTGAGTGGAGACACTCGATACAACATTATGTGATAAAGTTTGTCAGTGACTTGTGGTATGTCGATGGCTTTCTCCGGGTACTCCAGTTTCCTCTACCAACAAAACTGACCGCCACGATATAATTGAAATATTGTTGAAAGTGGCTTTAAATATCACACCCTAACCCTACCCCCACTATTTCCTATTTATATACACAGCGGAACCCATGCAAGTACCAATTTATAGATTTATATCTGTAGATGAAATACAATTGTAGAAAAAAACAAAAACACTGTTTTCTATAATATGGGACGAAGTCCCAACTATGGTAGAAATAGCAATATTTTCCATATCACTAAGCTTAAATTCCTTGCACCGGAAGTCAATACATGGTTAAATCTGTGCAGAAAATCGGATGCGGACGTATCGTAACCTGGTCGTTTCGTACCTAGATCGGGACTTAAAACACGACGGAAGATTTGGGTCTGGGTCCCCCTATTTGCCCCCTCTTTTAAGAAAATCTGGATCCGCCCTCGATCTACTTTGAAAAAAAATTATAGGTCCATATATCCGAATTAATATTGTTTAAAAAAAATATTGGACTTCGTCCCAAGTTAGGTAACACCTATTATCATATTATAATAGAGGACGTTTAGTCCTCATTACTGTAGACCACCCCGGTAGATCCCCCAGGTAGACTACATACTGATGCTCCATTTCTCGCGTCGGTCTCGCGTCTATACTGACTGCGAGATCTGGGGTGCCATATAACCCGGATGTGTAAGTCAGCTTAAATCCGAAAGTATCTACAGTCATAAAAAAATAATAATCACAGCAACTTTGTTTTGTTTAAAAAAAATAAAATATTGTATTTTACTCAATGAATTAAAATAATGTATCTATTTGGCAACTATGTCAAATTTGCATAAAATAAAACTGGCAATATGATTGTCGTTGATGGACCATTGCATTATATTGTATCCCGCTAGGTGGCGTTACTATCTCGTAACTTTGTAACTTCATACCCAAATGGTTTCGTAACTTCATAACCTCGTAACCTTTCGTACCTTTGAGCTTTTTCATTTATCTATCGATATATGGTATTTTCAAACTTCTCAGTGACGTCATAAGCAAGCTGGGTGACGTCAAGTCCTCTTTGCCTAGCGACCTTCCTCATTGCCTAGCGACCTTCCTCTTTGATAGCATAGAATTAACTGCTAAGAATAGACCCTCACCCATGGCACGAACAGTTTTAGTACGACCTCTCGCGCCATTGGCGCTCGCATAACTTCGTAGTGGACCCTAACCCCTGTTTTCCTAACGATCTGCGCTCCTGGGAGCTTTGCTCCCATATTAAATAATAACTATCACAGTGTAAAGGGTACTCTAGATTCCACATGACAGTGTTTACAGTTTAATGATAAACATATTACGCATATAAAGGTATTTTTGAGTATCACTTAATTTCAAATACTAACGTCCTCTCTATAGGCCATGCCTATTCATATTAAAACATGGTTAAACCATTACAAACTATTGCAAACTGTTTGTTGACAAGCTTAGTTCCTCAACAAAGCAAAAATTATCGATCAGACTTAAATGAAAAAATAATATTGCATATACCCATGTATTGTAATGGAAAGCACAATCTATATCATGAAATGAACAATGATTGGTGGACGCGGTGGACATGCAAATACGCAATTAGTCATTATAAATTATAAGGTCTTTGATGAGATTGACTATCACCAATGTCCAGGGGCGTTCGATCGAGATTGACTATCACCAATGTGCAGGGGAGTTCGATCGAGACTGACTATCACCAATGTGCATGGGAGGTCGATCGAGACTGACTATCACCAATGTCCAGGGGCGTTCGATCGAGATTGACTATCACCAATGTCCATGGGCGTTCGATCTAGACTGACTATCACCAATGTCCAGGGGAGTTCGATCAAGACTGACAATCACCAATGTCCAGGGGAGTTCGATCGAGACTGACTATCACCAATATCCAGGGGAGTTCGATCGAGAGAGTTAGTGGTTGTACTTCAACGGCAATTGAGTAATTTTTCAGCTATATCATGGCGAGCAAATAGCTACATCTCAGTGAGATGCTTCATTTGTACTAGAGTAAGATACTTAGTTGAATTTTTATAGTGCCAGTTCACTAAAAACAACAGTCCCTGGGTAGACATGGACATATTTTCTTGATTCCGATGCAGCTATGTTACTCTTATTTACTCGTATTTACTCTTATTTCTTAATTCTACGGGCGTAGCGGAGAAACTGCAAATACCAATTAAATAGTCTCTGATTTGATCTTGTCGGGGCTCAAATCCACGATGTACCACACATCAAGAGAGCACATTAACCATTACGCTACCGTGATTGAGATCAAAGTTTACCGACAGTAGTAAACAGACGATCAATGACCGAGGTTCTATGGTTCATAAACAATTATAGAAAAGAAAATGTTGAAGAAGCTAAAGGGGTGATCAGAAGCCGTAAATCGAAGAAGGACAGACAATACAATGGCCAAAAGAGAAAGGACAAAAGAACAAACAACGATTTACAAAACATTACACAGAAAACTTAAGATCGAGCAACACGAACTTCACTTAAAACAGAGGGTGAACACATGTGCTCCGGAAGGGTAAGCAATGTGGCATCCGTCGTGTTACTCTTTTTGCACAACCAGGGATAAGTTATGAATGAGGAAAGGACTGAATTGTGAACACATCCGTCACACAGATATTCCATAAAGGTCAACCAAGTCATGGTGGCGACCGTAAAACTTTCGAAGTAATGACGTCAACTTAACCACTAGGAACACCTGATTCAGTCGCTTCCTTGTTATCAACAACCCTTTATCAAGGAAATCAAGATAACAGCCACAAGCACTGGAAAATCGGATAAACAAAGGGATATATACTAGTATTCCATATACAGCTGGTAATTCTGGTGTAAATTACATATTGAAAAAGAGTGTTAAACATCATTATTAGATAATCTACCGCTAAAAGGGTGTTCCTGTTACACAATAATCATGCCATTATGGATGCTTTTTGGCTAATTAGATCACATTTGAAACTAAATAAGACGCTTATACACCCTAATAGTGCCATTACACTTGAGTAATTATATGATAATAGACACTGCATGGCAGAGTTTAGAACAAGACTCCTATAACGGGTAGTTAGCATATTATTTAAGTAGTGATTTACAATGAAAGCATTTCAATAATGTTGTATCAGTTTATTCTGTAATAAATCGCACCAATCTTTGCTTTCACAGATTTTTCGAGTTTGGTTTCCGAAAAGGTGGATATACAATTTTTGTGGTAACTTTTCTCCATTCTCTTGGATAGCTAGCAAGTGGGTCTTTTTTTTTTCACTGCAAGTTCTCTTTCATGCGTAACCTGCTCTTCTCTAAATATAATGTCACTTTTCTTTTGCTTAGGCTTTTTTTTTGTTTTTCCTGCTCCCAACAATTTTGAATTATGTGAATTCCCAATCTTTTGACACTAAGCGCACCTAATGAAGGTTATTTCATAAATGCACCATGCGCTTTAAATGTGTTATCATAATTTTATTTTAATCAAAAGTTCACTCCACGATATTTCTGAAATGTTCACTTCAGCTTGATAGATGATTGATTGAATCTTGGTGATTAACAATAGCAATATACATGTTTCAGCTATATCATGGCGACCAGTTTTAGTGGTGGAAGAAGCCGGAGTACCCGAAGAGAGTCACCGACCAAGGGCAAGCAGCTGGTAAACTTGATCACTTGCGGCCGCGAGTCTAGTGCACCCTTTTTGTAATTTACAAAGCCGGGAGTGAACCCATGCCGTAGACTTGTATGACTTGTTACCTAACTCATTGAGCCACCCGGGCCCTCTTCAGTTTGATAGAACATGGGCTGATGATTGATTAATTATTTATGCCTAGAGAGCGCATACACCAGGCTAGTAGTTAACCAGTGTCGGATTTAGGACAAATGAGGCCCTGTTCTCGTTAAGTTATGATACCCCTTATTTGGGCTCTGCCTGCCTGCTTTGAAGCACACTCCCATAGACTATCAACTCTATCATTATGTCAGGAATCGCTCCGAAACAGAACGACTTCAAATTCAAAATTGCACCACATAAGCAAAAATCCATCGTAAAAATATTTTTGGCAGGAAGATGCCCCCCTGGCTAACGTGGCCCTGTGTTTAAGCAGAAAGATGCCCCCTGGCTAACGTGGCCCTGTGTTTAAGCAGGAAGATGCCCCCTGGCTAACGTGGCCCTGTGTTTAAGCAGGAAGATGCCCCCCTGGCTAACGTGGCCCTGTGTTTAAGCAGGAAGATGCCCCCCTGGCTAACGTGGCCCTGTGTTTAAGCAGGAAGATTCCCCCCTGGCTAACGTGGCCCTGTGTTTAAGCAGGAAGATGCCCCCTGGCTAACGTGGTCCTGTGTTTAAGCAGGAAGATGCCCCCCTGGCTAACGTGGCCCTGTGTTTAAGCAGGAAGATGCCCCCCTGGCTAACGTGGCCCTGTGTTTAAGCAGGAAGATGCCCCCCTGGCTAACGTGGCCCTGTGTTTAAGCAGGAAGATGCCCCCTGGCTAACGTGGCCCTGTGTTTAAGCAGGAAGATGCCCCCTGGCTAACGTGGACCTGTGTTTAAGCAGGAAGATGCCCCCCTGGCTAACGTGACCATGTGTTTAAGCAGGAAGATGCCCCCCTGGCTAACGTGGCCCTGTGTTTAAGCAGGAAGATGCCCCCTGGCTAACGTGGCCCTGTGTTTAAGCAGAAAGATGCCCCCCTAGCTAACGTGGCCCTGTGTTTAAGCAGGAAGATGCCCCCTGGCTAACGTGGCCCTGTGTTTAAGCAGGAAGATGCCCCCCTGGCTAACGTGGCCCTGTGTTTAAGCAGGAAGATGCCTCCTGGCTAACGTGGCCCTGTGTTTAAGCAGGAAGATGCTCCCTGGCTAACGTGGCCCTGTGTTTAAGCAGGAAGATGCCCCCCTGGCTAACGTGGCCCTGTGTTTAAGCAGGAAGATGCCCCCCTGGCTAACGTTGCCCTGTGTTTAAGCAGGAAGATGCCCCCCTGGCTAACGTGGCCCTGTGTTTAAGCAGGAAGATGCCCCCCTGGCTAACGTGGCCCTGTGTTTAAGCAGGAAGATGCCCCCTGGCCAACGTGGCCCTGTGTTTAAGCAGGAAGATGCCCCCTGGCTAACGTGGCCCTGTGTTTAAGCAGGAAGATGCCCCCCTGGCTAACGTGGCCCTGTGTTTAAGCAGGAAGATGCCCCCCTAGCTAACGTGGCCCTGTGTTTAAGCAGGAAGATGCCCCCCTGGCTAACGTGACCCTGTGTTTAAGCAGGATGATGCCCCCCTCTGGCCAACGTGGCCCTGTGTTTAAGCACACATAAGCGTAATGGTAAATCCAACACTGTAAGTTACGTTTCTTATGTAACTAAATTACAAGACGAGACTGAACAACTTTAAAAATTAGTTGTTAGTAGGGTGATACCAAAAGGTATAAATGCTTTGTTAAATTGTACCCCAATTTTCTCCTGAGCTATATTAATCAGTTGTTAAAATGTAACCCAATTTTCTCCTGAGCTATATTAATCATTTGTTAAAAAGTACCCCAATTTTCTCCTGAGCTATATTAATCATTTGTTAAAAAGTACCCCAATTTTCTCCTGAGCTATATTAATCATTTGTTAAAAAGTACCCCAATTTTCTCCTGGGCTATATTAATCATTTGTTAAAAAGTACCCCAATTTTCTCCTGAGCTATATTAATCAGTTGTTAAAATATAACCCAATTTTTTTCTCCTGAGATACATTATGTCTTTGTTAAAAAGTACTCCAATTTTCTCCTGAGATACATTATGTCTTTTGTTAAAAAGTACCCCAATTTTCTCCTGAGATACATTATGTCTTTTGTTAAAAAGCATCCCAATTTTCTCCTGAGCTAGATTAATCATTTGTTAAGGTGTACCCCAATTTTCTCTTGAGATACATTATGTCTTTGTTAAAAAGTACCCCAATTGTCTCCTGAGCTAGATTAATCATTTGTTAAAATGTACCACAATTTTCTCCTGAGATACAATATGTCTTTGTTAAAAAGTACCCCAATTTTCTCCTGAGATACTTTATATCTTTGTTAAAATGTACTCCAATTTTCCCTTGAGATACATTATGTCTTGTTAAAAAGTACCCCAATTTTTTCCTGAGCTATATTAATCATTTGTTAAAATGTACCCCAATTTTCTCCTGAGCTATATTAATCATTTGTTAAAATGTACCCCAATTTTCTCCTGAGCTATAGTATTTCAGTCCACAAATGCAAAAACCTAATTAATACGTTTCAAATAAAACGAAAAAAAAAAAAAAACGCACTAAACTCAGTTTCTGTTTGGAAGTCTTTGTAAAGTTATTTTGTACTCGTCTCCAGTCGGGTATTTAGACGTGCTTCAGTTTGGTATTTAGATTGTACCACCCTTTAACACTTCTGTGCAGTCTATGGCTTTGCCCCCAGGCTGTCCAGACGTGCTTCAGTTTGGTACAATCTCAATTCTTGACCAAGGATAGACATATAGATAACTGATATATCCTAATTATATGTCGCTAAACAACAGCAATCATTACCCACAGTATTGCGTTTCGCATTTATTTACAACAGTGCATAATGTACTGAATTCATTCGTCAGAGTAATTGTTTGCTTGTGATAATACGTACAAAAACATAAACATTATCGTCCTTCGGCTGATTGTATATTGATTATACTCTAATTGTACATAATTTTAATATTTGTCTTTTTATCAATGAAGTGCCGCGAGATAATCTGTGTTGATGGTTTAAGTTCATATTATTGTTTCAAGCTATTACGCTTGTTTCGAATCATTTCCATTCCGTTTAAAACTTTATTAATCAGTTGTTAAAATTTACCCCGATTTTTCTTGAGATACATTATGTCTTTGTTGAAAAGTACCCCAATTTCCCCCTGATATACATTATGTCTTTGTTAAAATGTACTCCAATTTTATCCTGAGATACAATATGTCTTTGTTAAAAAGTACCCCAATTTCCCCCTGATATACATTATGTCTTTGTTAAAATGTACTCCAATTTCCCCCTGAGATACATTATGTCTTTGTTAAAAAGTATCCCAATTTTCTCCAGAGCTATATTATGTCTTTGCTAAACTGTACCCCAATTTTCTCCTGAGCTATATTAAGCAGTTGTTAAAAATGTACCACAATTTTCTCCTGAGATACAATATGTCTTTGTAAAAAGTACCTAATTTTCTCCTGAGATACATTATGTCTTTGTTAAAATGTACCCCAATTTTCTCCTGAGATACAATATGTCTTTGTTAAAAAGTACCCCAATTTTTTCTTGAGCTATATTATTTCAGTTCACAAATACAAAAAACGTAATTAATACATTTCAAATAAAACGGGGGAAAAAACGTACTAAAACCAGTTTCTGTTTGGAAGTCTTTGTAAAGTTATTGTGTACTCGTCTCCAGTCGGGTATGTAGACGTGCTTCAGTTTGGTATTTAGATTGTACCACCCTTAAACACTTCTGTGCAGTTTATGGCTCCCCCCCACCAGGCTGTCCAGACGTGCTTTGAAGTTTGGTACAATCTCAATTCTTGGTCAAGGATAGACATATAGATAACTGATATAACCCACAGGCACTAGACGTTTTGTCAATATGAATATAACATAAGCAATGGGCAGAAAATAGTGTCCAATATATATAATAATAACAAGGCTTCCAATGCCAAAATCGGTCAAAATGTAAACAAAGCGGTTTATTTTTTTGCACGCTTTTGTTGGATGCTGAAGTTTAATGACTTCCATGGGAGGAAGGAGCAATTGCAACTGTCCCGGTCTGAATAATTCCCTCTGATGACGTTCCAAATTAAATATTAAAAAATGGAATGCCATTTTGTAGAAAACAAACACATATATTTTTGCATTGAGGAAAACAAAAACAACACAAATGACAGTTAATAATATTTTTATCAGTATTTATTTTCGTATTTGAATTATTCAGCCCGGGACAGTTGCAATGGCTCCTTCCTCCCATGAAAGTCATTAAACTTCAGCATCCAACAAACATTTCTCTGTGACGCTCTGATAATGGATTAATTCCCGAAAAAAGTAAGGCGGAAGTATATTTAGGTAGTATGGAATCGAAGCATACCACGAGATTTACATGAAACAATCGTGCAAAAAGATAAACCGCTTTGTTTACATTTTGACCAATTTTGGCATTGGAAGCCTTGTTATTATTATATATATTGGACACTATTTTCTGCCCATCGCTTTATATGTTATATCCATATTGACACAACGTCTAGTGCCTGTGTATAACCTAATTCTATGTCGCTAAATAACAGCAATCATTACCCACAGTATTGACGTAAGAAACGCATTTATTTACAACAGTGCATAATGTACTGAATTCATTCGTCAGAGTAATTGCTTGCTTGTGATAATACGTACAAAAACATAAACATTATCGTCCTTCGACTGATTTTATATTGATTATACTCTAATTGTACATAATTTTAATATTTGTCTTTTTATCAATGAAATGCCGCAAGATAATCTGTGTTGATGGTTTGAGTTCATATTATTGTTTCAAGCTAATACGCTTGTTTCGAATCATTTCGTCAAAACCTTTTTATTTTCGTCTGCCAAACCATGTGATTTTGATGAAATGTTAGGCACCGGACTTCCGGTGTCAATGTACACAACGAAAACTCCAATCGATATGTGGCGTTTTAACGTTACTCAACATAAAGAATTTTCTGTAAAAGACAGATATCAATTAAATTATTTTACATAGCCGGAAATCATGGGCTCATGAATATTCATAAACGAAATCGCATAATGTATGACGTCGGCAAATAAACGTTGAACCATATTTGGAAGACGCTGATCAATGAACGCTGATGCAAAAACTCGTATTTCTATTTTTTATAATTTTTTTTTATAATATTTCATCACAGTTTTGTTCACATCAATAACTTCATGATTTTTCGTGCAGAGAGAGAGAGAGAGAGATTCTCCATATCAGCGATTCTGCTTAGCATACCACCCTTAGGGTGAGTCTTATAATTGCTTTATTCATGGGAATTAGTTAGCTAGGACCCCTTCGGGGGTAGAATAAACTGCATGTTCCCTCAGCAGCAGCATGTTGTAATATAAAATATAACTATATAGCTATGTAAATGCATTAATAAAATGAAAAACTAAAAATATCACACTGTCGGAACAATTCCAAAATCAAATATCAAAATCGTAGAAAGAGAGAAAATCGTTACCCCTAACACACAAGTACACGACCGCCCACTTTCCTGACTTGGTACAGGCACTTCAATAAAACGTGGCAGGGTTAAACTAGTTTCATGGACCAAACCTCCCCTCAGTGAAATGATGCGGTGATGGGAGTGCTTTTCACAAAATGCCAACCCATATAACCGGATAACGTATTAATAGTAACAGTTTATAATTGGTTATTAGAGCAATAATATTTTGCTCACTAGAAATATTTTTGAACTGAACCATCCCTAACCTATATCACAACGTGACTGATGACGGTTATAATATAATTTATGCTTATTAAAAGTGCTAAGATATGGGATGGATGAATCTACTTATGGTGTCATTACTGTTAACAAAGCACACTCCCGTCTCGTACAAACCAATCAACGATCGTTACATTATCGACACATTATAATTATCAAGACCTCTTGCTGTACATTAGATGTTGCATCTATCTATATATGTATATGCCTATATATGTATATGTATATGTATATGAATGTAATTGGCCGACGATGTTCAGGAATCAGTTACCATTTAGACATGTGAAAGAGAAAGTATATAATCAGTGTGTTTACCTGGGATGAACATCAATAAACAGTAAGAAGACAAAAGGTAAAATATTAATTAAAGGTAGCATAACAGAAAATAGACAACACACCACAGCTTGGACCCATAAAACGTGTTTAACCCCGTCACGTTTTATTGAATGGCCTGTATACCAAGCCAGAATAGTGAGTGGTCATGTATTTGTATGTTAGGGGTACCTATTGTGCCCCTGTTTCTATACGATTTTTCTATTGGATTTTGGAATTGTTCGATTTTTAGCGTTCCTGATAATGGTTATTTTTTTCATGTCTTTACTTAATATGAAATATGTATATAATATTATATCAGTTCATTTTATGTTAATTTATGCATGTATTGGAGAAGACGCTTCTAAGTTGTGAAACTTTTGTCCTATTAAATTGTTTATTATTGAACAATAAAAGATGTAGGTCATTCCAGAAGCGAATCGTGCGTACTATATTTGATATCAACGATTTTATCACTATCACAGAGTGGACTATTTGTCCTCGAGGGTATCCACCGCCTAGTAGTCAGTGTTACGCCACTGACATGGTTCATTAGAAATATATATTGTTGAAATTTACGGTTCCTATTAAGAACTGAATGCATTTTTTCGTAATTTTATTGGCGTGTAAAAGCGTGGACCGAAGGACATTTTGTATGAAGCGAGCTAGCGCTTCATACAAAAAATGTGCCTCTGTCTACGCTTTTACATGTTTATCAAAGTACAAAAAAATGCATTCAATTCTTATAATTACATTTAAATCACATCAAAATTTAATGTAGTTGAATTTTTCGTTGTGAATTTTATCTGTGTTAGATTCTTTGATGTTGGAAATTACTACGCCATTGTTTATTTACATCTGACGTCGTCATGGAGGCACGTGCAAGTTCGGGTTTGAGTTTTATTGGGATGTATAACATCTCTTTTATAATCATGTGACCACTCCATAGCCAATCATATTGTAACATTTCAATGAAAAACGGAAGTAATGTAATTATTATAATGTAATTGTTAATTAAAACTAAGGTTCTCCTCCCTCAAACATAGGTAACGTTAGCCGATTTTGTCTATCCTGTTTTGGCCCTATAGCTCCGAGACACGTTCCAGTCTTTCGACTTTGAGCGTACCTGATGAATTTGATATCTACGTTTTTATTTCGACAGCGTGGTACATTTTGTTTTCAGTTTTATTAGTTGTTTACATGGGTGGAGTAGCAGACAAGTTGTATAAGCTGCTCTGCTCAATCAGGACACAACATTGTTTTTTAATTAATGAATTGTGTTTGATACCACAATACAAAGTTTGAAGATACCAAAGGGGCAATCAGAAGCTGTAAATCAAAGGACAGACTATACAATGACCAAATGACAAAATAGAAACAGCGATCTGCAAATCACTATACAGAGATCACAGATTGAATAAAACGAAATCTACAAAAAAAAAAAACTGGGGGTGAACTCAGGAACAAGCCCGTTGGGGGTTTTGAGTTAGTAGTATTTAAAGCCACTTTCAACATAACAGTATTTCAATTTTATTCTGTAATCATTACAAAAGTATACGAATATTAGTTTTTGCTTTATTCGTCTAGTATACAAATAACAATATTATGGTACTTCACTTATGTAGAGAGACAGAGAACACCACAGTAAACAATTAGAATTACTCTGGCTTCTGCTCTTTTAACTCTGGACCAAAGCCATGGAATGAACTTCCGTTTTCGATATGGCAAGCTTCTTCTCATAATGCATTTAAAACAAAAGTTAAAAGTCTCATTTTAAATGATGTACCTTAAATTACCATCAAATGTTTACTTAATGTTTTTGTGCATACTTATTACAATGTATNATTGTTTACAGTACTTTTTCCTTCATCGATAACTAGACGGTGATGTAATTAAGTTACTGATACTTTCCAATTTGATGGTATTTTGCATTTAGCTACTTAAACAAGTAAAATACCCAAAAAATCGAGAAAAAAATCAGTAACCAACTTGTGTCAATATCACCAGCGTCCCTTGTAAACTACGTCACAGGATGACGATAAATTACAAAAGTCAAAGTCGATAGATGGTTGTCTTAAGTATTTTTTCCGGAATTTTTTTTGTATGTGTAGTTGTTGTGTATGACCTCACGGAAACGACCTTGTAGGATTTTATACAGAAACTTTTTAAATTATATTGGTTTTTTTTAAGTACTTTAAAAATACGTTATATGTCGGTGTTTTGTTTGTTTACACTCGGTCGTCACTGTAATTTCACAGCGGGAGGGTACACGGAATAGCCGAATTGACAACATTACTGCGTTTGCGCTAAAAGTGTTGTTGTTGAGTATTATATGAACTGACGATAACACGGCGTCATATTAGAATGTTTATTTACATCTGACGTCGTCATGGAGGCACGTGCAAGTTCGGGTTTGAGTTTTATTGGGATGTAAAACATCTCTTTTATAATCATGTGACCACTTCATAGCCAATCATATTGTAACATTTCTATGAAAAACGGAAGTAATGTAATTATTACAATGTATTTGTTAATTAAAACTAAGGTTCTCCTCTCTCAAACGTAGGTAACCTTAGCCGATTTTGTCTATCCTGTTTTGGTCCTATAGCTCCGAGACACGTTCCAGTCTTTCGACTTTGAGCGTACCTGATGAATTTGATATCTACGGTTTTATTCCGACAGCGTGGTACATTTTGTTTTCAGTTTTATTAGGTGTTTACATGGGTACAGTAGCAGGCAAGTCATATACCTAGCAGCTGCTCTGCTCAATAAGGATACAACATTGTTTTTTAATTTATGAATTTTGTTTGATACCACAATAACAAGTTTGAAGATACCAAAGGGGCAATTAGAAGCTGTAAATCAAAGGACAGACTATACAATGGCCAAATGACAAAATAGAAACAGCGATCTGCAAATCACTATACAGAGATCACAGATTGAATAAAACGAAATCTACCAAAAAAATTGGGGGTGAACTCAGGAACAAGCCCGTTGGGGGTTTTGAGTTAGTAGTATTTAAAGCCACTTTCAACATAACAGTATTTCAATTTTATTCTGCAATCATTACAAAAGTATACGAATATTAGTTTTTGCTTTATTCGTCTAGTATACAAATAACAATATTATGGTACTTCACTTATGTAGAGAGACAGAGAACACCATGGTAAATAATTATAATTACTCTGGCTTCTGCTCTTTTAACTCTGGACCAAAGCCATGGAATGAACTTTCGTTTTCGATATGGCAAGCTTCTTCTCATAATGCATTTAAAACAAAAGTTAAAAGTCTCATTTTAAATGATGTACCTCAAATTACCATCAAATGTTTACTTAATGTTTTTGTGCATACTTATTACAATGTATTGCTTTATGTGAATGAGTGCCTCAGGTAAGATTAGTTATTAACTAATTGTGTAACCCTCTATAAATAAAGAATTTATTATTTATTATTATTATTATTATTATTATTATTATTATTAGTAGTAGTAGTATTATTATTATAATAAAAATGGAATTTGTTTCGTACTTTTCGACATTTTAGTATAAACACAGTATGCGTACGTTGTCGGAAACAGGAAACAGGAAACAGGAAAGAAAGCATTAGCAAAGTCTCGTTTTTCTACCTGTTTCTAAATCTCGTACAACTCAAATTACTTATTTTCGGACAGCCTACATATATTGTTTATATGTCGTGGTAATCATCTTCATAGGCACAGAAACCACCATACCTGTAGAAAACCACAGACTTGTCGGACGTCAACGAAAAACTATATTACACATTGTTGCGTCGAAGTTCACCTTGTCATGGGCGAAAGTTGATCTCATATAACTTTAGTAGAAATCTTGCAGCATGTCTGCGGTTTTTCTTTAAAGTCTACACCAATTTTCTCCACTACCGCGAAACTGAACGTCAATAACTTAAATATTTTTTTAAAAGGGGAAGGTATTGCATTGTATATAACCGACTTCTAAATTGAAAACTGACTTCTGGTTCTGCCAAAATTCTTGAATACGTTGATGATTATGTGATTTTGAATCTATAATTTGAGATATCAGAAATATCTGTACAAATTGATAAAGCTTTATACATTCTGAATTATAAATTTTTCTACATTTTACAAAAAGAAATGTGTTTTTGCAATGTCTTTGTTACTATGTATACGATTATTGATGAAGTAAATTTAAACAGTGATGGTCAACAAGTCAACGAATATCAACAAAACGAAGTCATATTTCGCCTTAAGTTATGCACCAAAAAACCACGACTATAAATGCGCGTTGAAATCCAGGATCTGGCTTGGGACAGGCACAAAAAGTGGCAGTGTTAAAACGTTTAATGGGATCCAGTAAATACTACATATACCGATGTGAATCCAGGATCTAGCTTGTGATAGATACAAAAGGTGGCAGGGTTTAACCAGTTAATGGGACGCCCACCCCCATCTAGATGATTTGATTACCAACAGTAAAACAAATATAAACGAGCAATAAAACAATTACACCGTGTGCAGTACTTGATGATTAATTGCATTAATACAAAGTTCATTCCTTTTTATTTTTAGGACTAGAAATGGCGAAACGGAATACAATTAACCCTATAAATCCGTCGATCAGCACAATGAACTCCACAATAAGTAAATACAGACACAAACTATCCTTCAGGGGTTCTAGTCTCTCAATATCACCAAGCGATTTTAATGAGACCTTTTTTAATATGCTGCATATGAACTCTAGGATTCGTCAGTGTAGCCAAATATGCTTGGGTAAGTATAAGATGAACCGTATTACACTAATGAATGGCATCGTCGGTTAACAAATAAGCGTAGGTTTAAACCAAAGGGCTAATTAAGAATGGGCAACGAGAAGACACAGGCAACATAATTGGATACAAGACACAGACTAAGAACAAGCAAAACACAAAAAACAAGTTAAACTGTAAGCTAATGCTCACTTATGATACCCCCGTATATACGTTCAATGTGTATAAAAACCAACTAAGTCGGCAAACAGGAAGTAGGAATCTGACGGGTCCAAAAACGCTTTCCACAATATGGCATACCTATATGAATCTTGTGACCAAATATCAGATTTCTACCATCAATAGTTGCTGAGAAAAATGCGACGAACATATCTTGGGACGGACAGATAGACAGACGGAAGGACAGACAGACAGAGAGACAGAAGGACGGACAGAGGTAAAACAGTATGCCCCCCCTCCGATGTAGCGGGAGTATAACAACATAGAAAACTAAAGGATGAGCAACATAGGAACCACTAAAGCCTGAGGATGAACCCAGGAACTCGCGAGGGGTATACAGTTCATGTTTCTTTTAAGACACCCGCCATGTTATTTATATTGTCAAGTCCAGTAAACGTCTGCGTTGTCGATTTCAAGGTAAAGGACAAGGTAAGAAGCAGACTTTTGAGTGTGGGTAGTATCCTTTATTTCATGCTCATTTAGATAGATGAGATACAAATAACCATGGCATCCAGTATTGTTCTGTGACATGACGTCATCTATATACCGGAAGCGGGAATAATAGGTTTGGACTCGTGATGATCAGCAATCAGAATTCAGAAGTCTAAGCGAATTTCTAAAAAAAAAACTAAAATAGTTGACAATACCAAATAAAAATGAGATAATAAAAAAAACAACGTCTATGGCTAAAGCTATGGGTCTCTTCAGAGATTCACAGGCCCCTTCTTGGCTCGCCGGGCCCCGGGTCGATTTACAAGCCGAACCCCCCCTTCATAGGTCCTGTCTGCCTCATTATTGTGTAGAAACAAATCAGCGAGTTGTGGGTAAGTATTAGATAAACCGTACTGTTTCAATACATCGAATCGTCCATGAACCAAAAAATGTATGGTGATTGTTAGTTAAACGGTACTGTATCAATGTGTGGAATTGTCCATGAAACAAAATATGTATGGTGAGTAGTTAATAAAGCGTACTGTATCTATCAATGCATGAAATCGTCCATGTACTAAAAGATGCATGGGTAAGTAGTTATTACTATGTCAACTAAAGAGAAGTTTGAAGGGGCCGTCGTGGTAATGATCATATGGTAGCTGGATTTACAACTACCTATTCAATGAATACACAACGTTGTGAGTTCGAATCTCGCTTAGGCTAGGCATACTCGATACAACATTATGCAATAAAGTTTATAAGTGACTTGCGATAGGTCGATCGTTTTCTCAGGGTATTCCGGTTTCCTCCACCAAAAAAAATAAATAAAAAAAAACTGATCGAGATTCGAACTCACAACATCGGTGGTGATAGGCACTGGAACAGTTGCATATGTAGTCTTAAATTCAACTACCATATAAATACATGTATGTATATGTGTGCGCGGTATATTATTACAAATACAGACAAACCTAGTCAATAAGACAGTGTGTGTCTGTTATTTGGATACAGTCCCTTGCGAAAGGAGCTCTTCAAACGATTTTTAAAAACATATTTAGTTTTTGTCTCGTTTCACCACAAATAATGCTTAACACTTTAGTTCTGTCATTTTGAGGCTATATATAGTAAGCTTTCGATAATGATCTCAATTTCCCGCAGTTATGTCAATTTTAAGTTCTATTTTAGTTCTGTAATTTGTGCTAGGACATATGGTAGAAGCAAAATTCATCCACAGATTATTGTGAAATTGGTGTCAAAAATAACCCGAAATAATTATGATAGACAACCCATTTTTATTTCTATATAAATATACTCCTATTTCTAAAACATAATAAATGTACCACTTAGAACGCCACCTAGTGGTTGGATAGTTGGCGTGCTGGCCTTGAGTGCGGTAGATCGTGAGCGCTCGAGTCCCGAACTTGTCAAACAAAAGATTATGTACTAGGCATTTGCTGTTTCTCCACTCAGCATGTAGCATTAAGAATGAAGCATAAAATGACAATGCAAATTTTAATTGTTTATCAGATTGTGATAAAGTGACTTATATCATCAATCCTAAAACAACTACTCAGGTAAATAAGCTTGGTTCCTTTTTAAAACAGTCTACAGAACTGAGGACAGGGGAGTCTTGAAATGTTTATTTGAAAATTATTTTGTCTTTATTACCATGTATGTATTGTTTGTATTCTGTTTATATTTGTCACATGCAGTAACTGTATAATGGCAATAAAGTATTTGATTTGATTTGATAATTTTCCATCTCACTCTACTAGTGTGAGATGGGAAATTCTCAGATAGCAAGATCAAAGGAAAACACTGCAAAATTAAGGAACAAGAACAAAAAGGGAATGGCTCGGAATAAGAATAATGCGTCCTAGTGGAGCAACATGTTTACCCGCGGACTGTTGTTTCAGTGAACTAGCCATATAAATAGCAAACTAAGCGTGTTGTTCTAGTACAAAGCCGACATCATCACCATCTCATTGAATGTAATTTTTTTCACCATGAAATAATAAAAAAAAAATGCTCATTTGGCGTTAACCAATAACGGCACACTCACTCAAAAATATTTCGGTTATATCGTGGAGGTTGGCTTTATTGGTGGAGGGTACCAGTACGAATCAAAAGACCAACGGCAAGTCATTGGTCAACATTACATATATATAGTCAAACCTGCCCATGCGGTCACCTCTACTAAGCAGTCATCGGTATTAAAAGGTCATCTTTTTCTTGTCCTGTCACAGAACATTTCATTTGAATTGAACCTCTTTTAAGAGACCACCTGTCTTAAAAGGCCACCTTTTCCTATCCCAGAGGTGACCTCTTTATGCAAGTTTGTAGTTGTATCGAGTACACCTTCTCAAAAGCAGGAATTAAATTCACTACTTTCATTACTATAGGCACTGATTGCATTGGTTGCTGATAATCCAGTTACCATAGCTACGCGGCCATGACAGGTTATGGAAACCGTCTAACCAGAACATACGAAACACAAAAACAAACTTTGTAAGAAAGCTTGACAAAATTGTATCTGAGCAAATTAGATTTAGACCTATAATGTCTGTCTTTTCAATTTTTTATATTTTCAAAAGAAATAAAATAGAAGAAAACATTGGTATTTTCAGGAAACCCTATCACAGTTGTTGGAAAAAGGAAACAAATGGCGAAGATGTTGCTTGTTGCTCTGTTTCCACTGGCAATTCTGACATCTATTACAGCAGTGGATTTTTCAAAGTCTTTATCTCGATACTTGAATACTGAAAATATATTGGAAACACTCAAGTTTGGTGTAGAGCTTGGTGATTTCCTCGCAGCACTTCAGAAGGAACGCGATATGAGTTCCCTATATGTGAGCAGACTAGGCAAAGATAATAAAGATTACGTATTGCAGGTATACCCAGAAACAGATAAAACGTTATTTCTATTATCATCATGGCCCGTGAGCATGATTACTAGCAGACAAGAATTTCAGACACGTGAGAGGTATCTATTGTATTTAAATAGACATCGTTATGAACTAGAATCAAATAATCTAACAGCTGCAGAAGAAATCAAGTTCTACTCCACGGACATTGAGGTGTTTATTCGGTGGATGTATGAAGCCATTGGCGATACCGAGTCTGCTTCAATTTGGAAATCACTGGTTGGATATCAAGAATTGATTATGGCGAGCGAATACATCAGTCGAGAACAAGGATATGGAATTAATTTTTTCACTGTAGGAAAATTTCGGGATACTCATATCTATCAGCTGTTTATGGAAAGCCAGGACAGTGCTAACACTCACTTTGATTCCGCCCGGCATTACTCCATAGAGGCATACACCGTGTATCAAGAAAGCATCCAATCAAACAACGATACACTAGAAGAACTTCTGCATATGAGAAATGAAATAAAGTCTAACAAATCATCTAAGCCGGAAGGTTCTATTGAACTAGCTAATATGTGGTTTTCTAAAATGAGTATATATCGTGAAGTTATGAGAACAACACAGACAAGACTGGCATCACGAATTATTGTACTACTTCAATATAATTCTCAGCAAGATATGACACATATGATTACTGCCAATGTCATCGTTGTAGGAATTGTGGTGATCAGTCTAATAATAGCCACCATCGTGTATAAGCTTACTTCCAACTTTCAGAAGTATTCTGCCAGCATCGTCAAAAAGTAAATATCTAATTTGTTCTTGTTTTATTGTACGATTGTCATAATATAATAGTTAGCATTGCATAGTAGTATAATACTTCATCTAGAATGTCAACAATGGTTAACGTGCAATATTTCCCCATGTTTACACTAGTGTAGTGAAATATTATCTAATGTTTACACTAGTGTATTGCAATATTATCTAATGTTTACACTAGTATAGTGCAATATTATCTAATATTTACACTAGTGTATTGCAATATTATCTAATGTTTACACTAGTCTAGTGCAGTATTATCTGATGTTACACTAGTATAATGCAATATTATACATTTATTGCATGCTGGTGAGGGAAATATGAAAATTTATTCACCCAAGAGTATCATATTCCCTGAGGTCAACGCCCGAGGAGAATATGATACTCGAGGGTGAATACATTTTCATATTTCCTGAACCCACATGCTATAAATGTTTTATTATACCGAATGAAACCAAGAAAACACATTCATATGTAAAATACTGCTGGCAAACATATTTTAAGTCCAGAACGTTGTCTCAAGACATTTAAAAACCCCATCAACAAATTGTAACGGTCGCGTGCAAGTGATACGTTCCGAGTGCATCTGACGTTTTCCTCTCATAAAACGATAACTCTGGCGGGAAAACCTGCGAGGCTTCCGAAGTGGTGGAATATGATATTTATTTCACGGAATATGATTTTTGTCTTGTGTGATCACGTGTTCTGATTTTTGCACATTGTCCAATCAAATTAACCTCTTTATGTTAATAAATATATGAGGTATAATCATATCTAATGTTTACACTAGTCTAGTGCAATATTATCTAATGTTTACACAAGTCTAGTGCAATATTATCTAATTTTTACACTAGTATAGTGCAATATTATATAATGTTTACACTAGTGTATTGCAATATTATCTAATGTTTACACTAGTCTAGTGCAGTATTATCTGATGTTACACTAGTATAGTGCAATATTATCCAATGTTTACACTAGTGCAATATTATCTAATGTTTACACTAGTCTAGTGCAGTATTATCTGATGTTACACTAGTATAATGCAATATTATCTAATGTTTACACTAGTGCAATATTATCTAATGTTTACACTAGTCTAGTGCAATATTATCTAATGTTTACACTAGTACAGTGCAATATTATCTAATGTTCACACTAGTGTAGTGCAATATTATCTGATGTTACACTAGTGTAGTGCAATATTATCTAATATTTACACTAGTAGAGTGCAATATTATCTAATGTTTACACTAGTATAGTGCAATATTGCCCAATGTTTACATTAGTTTAGTTCAATATTGCTTCAAATAATGACGTCATTGATAGACTAACATGATATTATGCTATGCAATAAAAGGGTTATTGCATGGATATTAATGATTATTGACCCTCGCATAAAATTATTTGCACTCCCAAACTAGTACAATATAACATTCTACTTCCGACAATGTTCACCATTATTCGTGCAATAAGTCTCTAATGATTGTATTATGAGGTTTTAGACGTTACTGTTACATGTATTATTCTTTCTATGAATTAAAATTTTGCGACGGTGTAGAAAGTGTTCGAAGATACCAAAAGGTATCTAAATACGTATATCAGAAAAAACGAAAGACAATACAATGGCGAAATGAAATATAAAGACGAGAAATAAACAATGAGCCTCGAATTGAAAACTACAGATTGATCAACAGGGACACCTAAAAACCGGTCGTGAACTCCGATGATCTGGAAGGGAAAGAAGATTCATTTTAATGAAGCAAAACACGAAAACAACAATAATTTGAATTGTATGTTTTAAACAAAATAATGCATGCGTATATCAGTACGAATCAAAAATCATTTCTGAAAATGTAAAGTAAATTAATATGATTATCGTTCTTTTTTAAGAAAAAAATATATAATTAAATATCAGAAATTTTTTTGCTGAAAATCTTTATAATGAGAAGGCATTAATTGTTGATTTTTTTTTAGATTTCCCCACGGTTATTCTCAATTTTAATTTCAGAACAAAAGCATTGAAGCGAGAGAAAAAACAAAGTGAACATATTTTGAGACAAATGGTTCCTGAACCAGTAGCTGACAGTCTGAATCAAAATGAGACAGTAACAGCAGAGAAATTTAAAGAATGTACCATTCTCCAGAGTAATATTGTTGGTTTCACTAAATTGTCGACGACTTGTTCTCCATTACAAGTTACAGAAATGTTAAACCAGATGTTCGGTTGCTTTGACAGTAGACTTAAACTGTATGACGTATACAAAGTGGAAACCACTGGTGACGGATATATGGTGGTATCAGGTAGGTTATCTATGACGTGTACAAAGTAGAAGCCTTTGGTGAGGGATATATGGTGGTATCAGGTAGGTTATCTATGACGTGTACAAAGTGAAAACCATTGGTGACGGCTAAATGGTGGTATCAGGTAGGTCATCTATGACGTGTACAAAGTGGAAACCATTGGTGACGGATATATAGTGGTATCAGGAAGACATTCTATCACGTGTACAAAGTGGACACCATTGGTGACGGATATATAGTGGTATCAGTAGGTACTCTATAACGTATGCAAAGTGGAAACCATTGGCGACGGAAATATGGTGGTATCAGGTAGGTACTCAATGATGGATACAAAGTGGAAACAATTGATGACGGATAAATAGCGGTATCAGGTAGGTACTCTATGACGTGTACAAAGTAGAAACCATTGGTGACGGGTATATAGTGGTATCAGGTAGGTACTCTATGACGTGTACAAAGTGGACACCATTGGTGACGGGTATATAGTGGTATCAGGTAGGTACTCTATCACGTGTACAAAGTGGAAACCATTGGTGACGGAAATATGGTGGTATCAGGTAGGTACACAATGACGGATACAAAGTGGATTCAATAGATGACGGATAAATAGTGGTATCAGGTAGGTATCCTATAACGTATGCAAAGTGGAAACCATTTCTTTGTGACAGATATATGGTGTGGATCAGGTAGGTAGTCGTTCACATGATTCAAAATCATCCTCTATTTCCACCCCGAACATGCGTAATTGAAAAATAAACACAAAAAGTTTAAAGATAAAAACAAATAGCATCTAATCGCAGACTCTGTTTTGTCGCCTGTCTATAAACTCCTGTTCTCATGAATGTATCAGGTATTCGGAGAGGAGATTAAGTAAATCAAGATTCAATGAAAATGTTGCAGGCAAAAGTCGTTCCAGCAGACTTTCATTTCGCTCCCATCAAAACCATGTTTTATCTATGGTGCCATTATCCGAAATGTTTATGAGCTAATTTCATTTTTACGATTATTTCAATGGATGAAAAATTCTTCAATTAGAATAATCAAGTTCTAATTTCATGAAAAACAAATTCACATACAAATATGATTCAGATTAATTTACGAGGCCACGAAATAAAAAAAAATATTAACATATTTATAATATGCGATGATTTGTTTGATCAAGACTATGAATATACATGTACAAGCTATTTTTACACAGGTGTTCCTAGAATAAATGGTACAAAACACTCATCAGAAATAGCTCGGCTCTCACTAGACATACTCTATTATACGACAAGACTAGAAATACCCGGCAGGCCAAGTGAAAATTACAAGATACGAATAGGATGTCATTCAGGTATTATAGCTTCTATAATAAAACCGTAGCGGTGGTGTAAAGGGTAGCATGCTCCCCTCAAGTACGGTAGATCGATTGTTCGATCCCCGGTCGGCTCAAACAAAATGATTATGCAATTGGTATTTGCTAATTAACTACAGCTAAGCACTCAACAGTAGGGAAAAAAATCAAAGATTGGTTGACTCGGAATCAAAACAGTGTATCCGATTTAAGCGATTTTTCTACTAACGATCGTTGTTTCATCTGATCGAATGCAATTTGTTCTCGCCATGGTATATTGCTCATTTGGTGTTAAGCCACTATCATCCTCTCATTTGGTGTTAAGCCACTATCATCCTCTCATTCAATATATAATAATGTGTGCTTACATTGAATGATAATTTCATCGTATGTGTAGTTCATTTAGAAAGACTTATTTATTGGTCAATGAAACATATCCGGTATACATATTCAACCACTCCCACTTCCGAGAACTATATTTTCATATATTATAGCTCACATAAAAATGTAAGGATTCTGATTGGATAACAAGCCGTATACATCAAGCTATGTATACGTCTGTAGCCGTATACATAAGACATATTTCTATCCCGTCGAGGGGCCCCTGTATATTTCAGTCTCCCAAAAAGGATAACAACATGGACGACAAAAAATTTCGCTCCACTGATTCAATAGCATAATACGGAAACATACATGTATTTTTACCAAATTAAATGTTGTTTTTATACTCAAAACGGCTTCATGAACAAAAAAATATTACAACATATAATTCCGTCACAAATACCTGATCGATTCAGCAAACTCCTATGTTCCACGGCTGTACCACAACGTGATGAACATCATAATAAACAAAACGTTTCAAGAGCAATGACGTGATACATATTTTGACGTCATTGAAGAAAGCATGTCAGAGGTATGAAAAGGGACATCTAGAAATACGAAAAATGAAAATGAAAGACGCAAATATATTCAATACAGTTGGGTTCTGTATTTAAAAAAAAACAATGGTTAAATCTGTAATAAAAATGTATATCTGTTATTCAGCTATCAAACAGGGTATATAATGTGACATTCCCAGCTTAAAAAAATATGATGATGATGATGATGATATATAGAAATATATAACGTCACAAGTCGGAAGAATGTAGTATTTTAGAAACGGTATATCGTTAAGACATTATAATTTTAGGATTATAGAAAACCAAGTTCTGTTTTTAACTGATATTTAATTTGAATTACAAAGCATAAAAGTCATGCAAAATTTATGTATCGAAAATTCCAAATTAGTTTGGCGTTTCCATACGGCACTGGCATCGTTTTTTGTTTCTGTTTTGTTTTGTTTTGTTTTTTTTCTTTTCTTCCTTAAATATGAAGATGTGAGCTATAATATAATAGTTATTCCGATCATAGACAGGGTATATAATGTCACATTCACGGCTTATGATTTATATTCCATTCGCCTTCTGCTCATTGAATATAAATCATAATCCGTGAATGTGACATTATATACCCTGTCTAAGACCGGAATAACATATAATATATACGTAATGAAAACAAATAAATATACACAATAACAACAGTTGCAGATGTGGGATATTAAAACAAGTAATATTAATCCAAGTTGCATTTAATAATACACAATTGTAATTAAACTTATTATATAGTAATAAATATTTTCCATTAATTTCAATGGAAAAGAATCGTGCAATATATCCTCGTATTTGCACGCTATATACATATTGCACTATCTAAAAAAAAAATTCATAAAATTTCAATACTTTAAAAAATTTAAAAATTTAAAAATTTTTTAAAAAGAAATTTTAAATTTCAAAAATAAAAAAAAATAATAAAAATTTTCATAAAATTTCAAAATTTGTTACTAAAAATATTGATACCTATATAATAAACAGGTTATTGCATGCATATTGGTGAATATTCATGCAATAACCCTATACTATTAAATATAATTTGTTTCGTTTTAGATGATAGTAAAAGCAATCAGTGAATATATTTATTATATTTTAAGGTCCGGTTTTAGCAGGGGTTGTTGGTAATAAAAATCCTCGTTACTGTCTCTTAGGAACTACAGTAAGAATGACGGCCTTGATGGAATCAACAGGACACGGTAAAATATTATTATATACCATATACAGAAAATATTCCTGAACCCTGCTAATCTGGGTCACGGGTCATTGTGAGTAGCATGTGTAGTCACGTGAACAGATACGGTGTTGAAAAAACTGTTGGTACTCATAAAATATTGATAAATGCAATACAAGTATATGTTTGTCTTCAAGAAATATGATAGACAAAACCATGTGTGAAGTTTTATGACGAAATATCTCCGATTTCTATTCTATATATAAATTTATGAATTGAAGTTTTAGAACACAGCT
>MJUT01064869.1:188302-203446 GCA_002080005.1 Gigantidas platifrons | reverse complement strand
AAACACTTTTAAATTTGAAGAATATTTACATATCAAAAAATTTACAAACAGGCAAATACTATGCAAATTTAGAACCAGTGCACATAGTTTACGAATTGAAACTGCTCGCTAAGAAAAAACTAAAGACAGTTCTGGAAATTATTCAAAATTGGAAAAGGAGAATCGGATATGTAAATTCTGTAATCTACGTATGATAGAGGATGAATTTCACTTTTTACTAAAATGTCCATTACATAGTGATATTAGACATAATTTTATTGATAATATACAAAGAAATTGTGATAATTTTCATCACCTTTCTGAAATTTTTTTTTTATGGATTCTAACAAATGAAGATAATAATATACTTTTAAAATTATGTGATTTTTTATTGAAAGGGTTTAACTTGAGAACAGTTACGTCTATATGACCAACAGGATATACTTTATATTGGTTTAAGGTTACAATTATTTTATATTATAGTTTATTTTATCAACTTGAATACATTTACATTGTAAATAATATTGTCATCAGGATATTTGTGCTTTAATTGATCTGATCTATTAATAACTCTTCATAACTGTGTGTTAGCATTTATTATTGTGCTTTGACTTAAATGTTTTTTTTTCGATCAGCTGTGGTATCAACCCTAGAATAACATTATATTACAAAATGTGTCATGTCTTCTTTATTTGGTTTTTTCATTCTTTTATATGTTGATCTTTGTATGCCCCTTGTGTTTAATATAATTAATTTTAAAACTTAATAAATAACATTATTATAACATTAAAAGTTCCTTCATAATATAAAAATTAGCAAAGCTATGGTTCATCTTTCTTTGGCGCAGATAACATAATTTGATCTTAGCTAACCTAGTTTATCTTTTTGGCGCAGATAACCTAATTTGATTTTAGCTAACGTCCTGATTTATCTTTGGCGCAGATAACCTAATTTGATTTTAGCTAACGTCCAGGTTTATCTTTGGCACACAGATAACCTTATTTGATCTTAGCTAACCTGTTTTATCTTTATTGCAGATAACCTATTTTGATCTTTGCTAACCTGGTTTATCTTTGGTGCAGAAAACCTAATTTGATCTTAGCTAACCTGGTTTATCTTTGGTGCAGATAACCTAATTTGATCTTAGCTAACCTGGTTTATTTTTGGTACAGATAACCTAATTTGATCTTAGCTAACCTGGTTTATTTTTGGTGTAGATAGCCTAATTTGATTGTAGCTAACCTGGTTTATCTTTGGCGCAGATAACCTTATTTGATTTTAGCTAACCTGGTTTATCTTTGGTGCAGATAACCTAATTTGATCTTAGCTAACCTGGTTTATCTTTGGTGCAGATAACCTAATTTGATCTTAGCTAACCTGGTTTATTTTTGGTACAGATAACCTAATTTGATCTTAGCTAACCTGGTTTATTTTTGGTGTAGATAGCCTAATTTGATTGTAGCTAACCTGGTTTATCTTTGGCGCAGATAACCTTATTTGATTTTAGCTAACCTGGTTTATCTTTGGTGCAGATAACCTAATTTGATCTTTGCTAACCTGATTTATCTTTGGTGCAGATAACCTAATTTGATCTTAGCTAACCTGGTTTATCTTTGGCGCAGATAACCTTATTTGATCTTAGCTAACCTGGTTTATCTTTGGTGCAAATAACCTAATTTGATCTTAGCTAACCTGGTTTATAATTGGTGCAGATAACCTAATTTGATCTTAGCTAACCTGGTTTATTTTTGGTGCAGATAATCGAATTTGATCTTAGCTAACCTGGTTTATTTTTGGTGTAGATAGCCTAATTTGATTGTAGCTAACCTGGTTTATCTTTGGCGCAGATAACCTTATTTGATTTTAGCTAACCTGGTTTATCTTTGGTGCAGATAACCTAATTTGATCTTTGCTAGCCTGGTTTATCTTTGGTGCAGATAACATAATTTGATCTTAGCTAACCTGGTTTATCTTTGGTGCAGGTAACCTAATTTGATTTTAGCTAACCTGATTTACCTTTGGCGCAGATAACCTAATTTGATTTTAGCTAACCTGGATTATCTTTGGCACAGATAACCTAATTTTATTTTAGGTAACGTCCTAGTTTATCTGTGGCGCAGATAACCTTATTTGATTTTAGCTAACCTTGTTTATCTTTGGCGCAGACAACCTAATTTGACATTAGCTAACCTGGTTTTTCTTTTGGCGCAGATAACATAATTTATTTTAGCTAACCTGGTTTATCTTTGGTGCAGATAACCTAATTTGATCTTAGCTAAACTGGTTTATCTTTGGCGCAGATAACCTAATTTGATTTTAGCTAACCTGGATTATATTTGGCGCAGTTAACCTAATTTGATTTTAACTAATGTCCTGGTTTATCTTTGGTGCAGATAACCTGATTTGATTTTTAGCTAACCTGATTTATCCTTAGTGCAGATAACCTAATTTGATTTTAGCTAACCTGGATTATATTTGGCGCAGATAACCTAATTTGATTTTAACTAATGTCCTGGTTTATCTTTGGCGCAGATACCCTGATTTTATTTTTTGCTAACCTGGTTTATCTTTGGCGCAGATAACCTATTTTGATCTTATCTAACCTGGTTATCTTTGGCGCAGATAAGCTAATTTCATTTTAGCTAACTTGGTTTATCTTTGGCGCAGATAACCTAGTTTGATTTTAGCTAACCTGATTTATCTTTGGCGCAGATAAGTTAATTTCATTTTAGCTAACCTGGTTTATCTTTGGCGCAGATAACCTAGTTTGATTTTAGCTAACCTGATTTATCTTTGGCGCAGATAACCTAATTTGATTTTAGCTAACCTGCTTTATCCTTAGTGCAGATAACCTTTCCTACATAGCCTCAAGACATTTAAATTTAAAACTATTCATATAACTGTAACGTAACTAATAAACGTTATCCCAGAAACGCCGTCGTGGTCATGATCACATGGTAGTTGGATTTACAACTAGTTTGCAATCAGTAGCTATCCCCAATAACGTTGCAAGTTCGAATCCCGCTCAGGCAAGGTGTACTTGATACAACATTTTGTGATAAAAGTTTGTCAGTGACTTGCGGCAGGTCGGTGGTTTTCTACGGGTACACCGGTTTCCTCCACTACTAAAACTGACCACCAGAAAAGAAGTAAGTACGAACTCCAAATGAAAAAAAGGAGATTTATCGCATAAATTTAACAAAACAGGAAAATTATTGCTTTATTTTTACACAGATAACAGCATACAGATAAGTGAGGCTACACATGACCTTCTGCAGTCTATTGGTGGATTTAAAATGAGAGAAAGGCGATTCACTGATACCATTCGTGTAAGTTGTTACCATGTAAACAGAAGTAACGTCTGGATTACTTACATACTTATCCTCTTAATCCCCAATGAAACATAAGGCATCCACAATAGTTACAATGTGGGGTTGTTAGCCCTACTACAATCCTACATACTGTTGGATCCGGTTTTATTTCTGGGTTGTTCTTCCCATAGATGATTGCATTCACCCTGCTCAAGTTTCATCTACCTGGATTTTCTTGCCGTGTTATCTCCCATAGCCTTTCACTTTCTCATGTTATCACACAAGGCAGTAGAGCTATTTATCCCATAGCTCGGGCCTTATTCAGTTAATCAGACATTAAGTCCGTTGCATCCACGGGGAGTGGGAAGTAGGTTTTTGAGCAGGATTAAATGACTTTTTAATAGCCGATAATAGCTTTTCTGCTTAGACCCTTTGATTTTCTTGCTGCCAAAGACATTAAAATTATTTGTCTTTCCAATCTTTCGATTTTGAACGTACATGATGAATGTTATTCCAGAAACGTGTCGTGCGCACAAATGAGATATGTTTTTTATCACTGACTGTTGGTTGATTAATGGCTCAGATACAAATATTTCATGCATATTTAAGGGGGTACCATACACTACAGGGAGATAACTCTTTAAAATCAGTTGAACGTTTCGATCATATGATGTTTGTTTGCAGATTTCAAGCATCTCGGTGATCAAAACCACAGAGAGAAAAGCTGCTATGTGGCTAGGGAATTTATAGGTCTGAGTCTGTTGGTTGGAATATGTTAAAATTTTGATATTTATTACAGTGGATATTTTCAAACACACAGCCAAAAAAATAAGAAAATTAAACGAGCAGATCAAATTTTACCTGAAGTGTATACCACCTCAAGACGTGACCAAGTTTAACATTTCAAAAATATTCTATGTTTAGCAACGACGACCTTCATGGTGTTTAACGGTACTTTCAACAATATTTCATTATTACTACCTTTTCTGTCATACGGCAAATTGATTTACAACTGAATTTCATACTGTCACAAAATGTTTTCAGAAAATTAACTAACTACATGGTAGCTGGTTCTAAAGAAATGAATCAGACTTGCTTATTATATATATTTAGTATTACAGTTTACACTTTCTAAATAGTGTAAAATATTTCTGCAGCAAATTTCTATGACTGTCCACTCCGAATACTCAGGTAAAAGGGATGTGACATTAATTTTTCCCATGAGTCAACAAGATATTTCCAACAACCAAATAACTTGACAACGCACAATAACTTCCGATCACCACGATAACTTGATTTAAATAGAAGTTTAAATCCGATTAAATCTACGGATCTCCTCCCTCAGTCATAGATCATCATAGCTGATTTATACTGTCCTGTTTATGTCCTTTGGTTATATTGCTCCCAAGGATTTTGAAATTATTTGGTTTTCCATACTGTCGACTTTGAGCGTACCTGATGCGCACTACATTTGATATCTACGTTTTTATTGTAAATAGTTGTGTCCTCTTGACATTTTACTCGGAATAATGGTAATGACAAAATTACCGAACTCCGAACAATCTTCCAAAGGGAAAGGCAAAACTCATAAGTATATAAACAGACAAAATCAGTCAACAACCGGAAAACTGGGAAAACCGTAATGACCCTGACTTGGTACAGGCATTTCCAAAGAAATGGTGGGTTGAATCAGATTTTACGGCGCCAAACCTCCTGCTTGCATTACTGTTCAAAGGTTCCGGTTGTCACTATAACAGCATTTATAACAATACTGGAACAAAATAGGTAAAATAGTAGTCAACGCAGTACTACATTCAGTGATGAGGGTGGAATATATTTCGTGAACCATCTCCATCAATAACTATGAGTCCTTTGAAGTATTTTAATAACGAAAGTAAATGTCAAAAACATTCTTACGTCACTCATGGAAAACACTTAAAATGACTGAAACATTTCATTAGGACAAGTGTTGTTCTATAAATCTAATTAACCCATTCCCCGTTTTTGAAAAGCGTGCATCAAGTTCGGAAACTTCTCGGTCATGTATATGTACGTTAGGGGTATCATATTTTAGCCCCTGTTTCTAAGATTTTGCGATTGGATTGTGGAATTGTATATTATTCTTAGTTTTATACTTCACTAACATCTATTTTCAGATGAAAAGAGACTTTAAAGAGATTGAAATGCCACCAAAGACTTACTGGCTATTAAAGAAGGATAACTCAGATACTGAAATGGATACAATATCTCTGGATTCCTCATCATCTGAAAGATCTATTTTTAATTTTTAAAGCAAACTTTTTGTTTGTACATTTTTCTTTTTTCAGCAATACCTCTGTCATCTCCCTCATAGCCGATTTTTGGGTTCCCCGTGTACTCCCTTTGGTTCACTTGCAACCAACAACTGATTCGACTTTTTAACCTTTTGACATATGACCTTATATGATGAAAGTTATTGATATTCAAAAATGAATGTAGATTGAATTCTGGAAATACGAAGTCATACTTTCTTCCTTTGAATATAACATTTTGTAACATTCAACCTCGCTATCTTAGATAGCTCGAAGTTAGAATATGATCCATCAATAGTCGTTTTCCTTTCATGATGCTGACAGCAGCAAATAAAGAAAGAAAACAAATTTAATTTTAAAGAAGTAATTGTCTCTGCATTGAAGTCTTTGATACTAATAAAACAATTTAATTGATATATATGTCTTTTACAGAAAATGCTAAGATTTTTTTTAGTTGAGGATCGAACGTTAAAACGGAACAAATCGATTGGACTTTTTGCTATGTACATTGACACCGAAAGTGCATTGCTTTACATTCTATCGAAATCACGTGAGTTGGCGGACGAAAATAATAAAATTTTGACGGAATGGAAATGATTCGAAACAACCGTATTGTTAATTAATTTTTACCGTCTATCTCGAATATTTTTGCTGTATATCTCGAATACTTTACCAATTAAAGCTAAAATAGTAGGTTCTTACAATTCGACACAAAACAGTACAAGTACATTTTATTCCATCGTTATGTTGGTTTTATGGTGCTTAACACCACTTTCAACAATATTTCAGCTATATCATGGCGGTAAATTCCACTTTTATATTTCTATCTTATATTCAATATTCAACTCCAGGAAATGGGTCGATACCTCTGGTGATGGACTATTAGTCCCCGAGGGTATTATCCGCCCAGTAGTGGGTGCTTCGCCACTGACGGCTTATTTTATATATTGTTATCGAAATTTACAGTTTCTAAATCATATAAATATTAGTATAACTAAGTTTCTCCTCCATCAGGTACACGTGACATCGGCTGATAATTGGCTATACTATTTAGGCCCTTTGGTGTTCTTGCTCCCAAAGACTTTTAAATTATTTGGCTTTCAAATACGGTATTTTGACTTCGAGCGTACCTGATGAAGGTAATTCCAGAAACACGCTATGCGTGCTAATTTTGATATCTACGTTTTATTAGTCCCCTACCGGCGAAGCCGAAGGGGACTATAGTTTTAGGTTCCGTCCGTCTGTCCGTCACATTAAAATTTTAAGTTTTCTGGACTTTTTTTTTACGTCCTTTAATCTATTGACTTGATATTTGGTATGTGTCTATATCTAGATGAGTTACGGTTTAAGTTTGAATTTCGTATAGGTCGAATGATTTTTGGCTGAGTTATGGGCCTTGAACTTGTATTTTTTGTTCCAATTTTAAGTTTTCAGGACTTTTTTTTTACGTCCTTTGATAAATTGACTTGATACTTGGTATGTGGCTATATCTAGATGAGTTACAGTTCAAGGTCGAATTTCGTTCCGGTCGAATGATTTTTGGCTGAGTTATGGCCCTTGAACTTGTATTTTTTGTTCAAATTTTAAGTTTTTTGCAGTTTTTCTTTACGTCCTTTGAGATATTGACTTGATATTTAGTATGTCGCTATATCTAGATGAGTTACAGTTTAAGTTTGAATTTCGTTTCGGTTGAATGATTTTTGGCTGAGTTATGGCCCTTGAACTTGTATTTTTTGTTCAAATTTTAAGTTTTCCAGACTTTTCTTGACGTCTTTTCATTTATTGACTTGATATTTGGCATGTGGCTATATCTAGATGAGTTACAGTTTAAGTTCGAATTTCGTTCCAGTCGAATGATTTTTGGCTGAGTTATGGCCCTTGAACTTGTATTTTTTGCTCAAATTTTAAGTTTTCCAGACTTTTTTTTACGTCCTTTGATATATTGACTTGATATTTGGTATGTAGCTATATCTAGATGAGTTACAGTTCAAGGTCGAATTTCGTTCCGGTCTAATGATTTTTGGCTGAGTTATGGCCCTTGAACTTGTATTTTTGTTCAAATTTTAAGTTTTCCAGACTTTTTTTTGACGTCCTTTGATATATTGACGTAATATTTGGTATGTGTCTATATCTAGATGAGTTACAGTAAAATTTCGAATTTAGTTCCGGTCGAATGATTCTTGGCTGAGTTATGGCCCTTGAACTTTTTTTTTTCTTCAAATTTTAAGTTGTCCGGACATTTTTTTGACGTCCTTTGATATATTGACTTGATATTTGGTATGTAGCTATATCTAGATGAGTTACAGTTTAAGTTCGAATTTCGTTCCGGTCAAATGATTTTTGGCTGAGTTATGGCCCTTG
Organism: Gigantidas platifrons; assembly: GCA_002080005.1. NCBI lineage: Eukaryota > Metazoa > Mollusca > Bivalvia > Mytilida > Modiolidae > Gigantidas > Gigantidas platifrons. The sequence continues at coordinate 195,504 of MJUT01064869.1, read as the reverse complement.
AACTTGTATTTTTTGCTCAAATTTTAAGTTTTCCAGACTTTTTTTTTACGTCCTTTGATATGTTGACTTGATATTTAGTATGTCGCTATATCTAGATGAGTTACAGTAAAATTTCGAATTTCGTTCCGGTCGAATGATTTTTGGCTGGGTTATGGCCCTTGAACTTGTATTTTTTTTTATTTTAAGTTGTCCGGACATTTTTTTGACGTCCTTTGATATATTGACTTGATATTTGGTATGTAGCTATATCTAGATGAGTTACAGTTTAAGTTCGAATTTCGTTCCGGTCGAATTATTTTTGGCTGAGTTATGGCCCTTGAACTTGTATTTTTTGTTCCAATTTTAAATTGTCCGGAGTTTTTATTACGTCCTTTGAGATATTGACTTGATATTTGGTATGTGGCTTTATCTAGATGAGTTACAGCTTAAGTTTGAATTTCGTTCTGGTCGAATGATTTTTGGCTGAGTTATGGCCCTTGAACATGTATTTTTTGTTCAAAGTTGTAGTTGTCCGGACTTTGTTTTGACGTCCTTTGATATATTGACTTGATATTTGGTATGTGGCTATATCTCGATGAGTTACAGGTTAAGTTCGAATTTCGTTCCGGTCGAATGATTTTTGGATGAGTTATGGCCCTTGAACTTGTATTTTTTGTTCCAATTTTAAGTTGTCCGGACTTTTTTTTTACGTCCTTTGAGATATTGACTTGATATTTGGTATGTGTCTTTATCTAGATGAGTTACAGTTTAAGTTTGAATTTCGTTCTGGTCGAATGATTTTTGGCTGAGTTATGGCCCTTGAACTTGTATTTTTTGTTCAAACTTGTAGTTGTCCGGACCTTTTTTTGACGTCCTATGAGATATTGATTTGATATTTGGTATATAGCTATATCTAGATGAGTTCCAGTTTAAGTTCGAATTTCGTTCTAGTCGAATGATTTTTGGCTGAGTTATGGCCCTTGAACTTGTATTTTTTGTTCTCTATTTTAAGCTGTCCGGATTTTTTTTTACATCCTTCGAGATATTGACTTAATTTAAAATCTAGTTACTGCAAGGTGATACTTCTAATATTTTAGGTCCTCGGATTTTTGCGGCCGGTAGGGGACAATGTATTGCTATGTGCAATACTCTCAGAATTCTTGTTACTATTAATTCTGGTCTCTCAGGAAGAATAGACCGATTATTTCTGTAGATGTTTATGACTAATTTATATTGTGTTAGAAATACCAGTGATGATTGTTTGTTAATCCTAAGAGTAATGGTCTTTAACCTACATATTCTACATTCTTATCTACCAGTATTCACTGGCCCTGCTATTATTTTATTTTTATGTTGTCATCCATTATAATAGTTTGTGGAACCAAAGCTATGCATGATGTTTTATTGTTTGTTGATAAAAAGAGCTGGAATATGCCAAAAGTGTAATCAGAAGCCGTAATACTAAGAAGAACAGACAACACAATGGCCAACAATGACAAAAAGACAATCAATTGACAATAAAAATATTACACAGGAAACTAAAGATTAAGCAACAATCTGTTCGGCAGTTGGATATCCAATTACTACAAAAGAGGGGGGGGGGTATTCTATATACCTGTTTAACCTCGCAATATTTGTGTGGCTGTCTCAAACCAGGACCTGAATTTCTATTGGCATATATCATGTTTGTTGTGTTCAAAAATTTGAGGTGATAGGTAGTTTTTCGCTTTGTTGATATTGGTGGAATTGTTGACCATGACTGTTTAAACTTTCTTTTCATATTATATAATCTCCCAAGTCTTGGGTTGGTAATATATTAACTTAGTCATATTAAGGAATTGTTTTAATTGGTGGCAAAAACTGGAGTAACTGAAGAACATAGCCGGACCTGTTACAAGACACTGACAAACTTTGTCGCAAGCACCTGGGTTTTTGGTGGGTCCGTTTTGTTCACCATTTGTCACTGGGTTTTTGGTGGGTCCGTGTTGTTCACCATTTGTCACTGGGTTTTTGGTGGGTTCGTGTTGCTCACCTTTTCTCAATTGTCTGTGTTGTGTTTTTTTGCTTTGTTTGTCTTCGTCCTGTGTCTTGTGAACTCAATGTCGCCAGTTTCTTTGGATTGTCCATTCTTGGTTGCGACTTCGGTTTTCTCTAAAGTTATTGTATTGAAATCAGGTCAAAGAAGAGTTTGAAGATACCAAATGGGTAAGCAGAAGCCATAAATCGAAGGACAGACAACACAATGGTCAACTGAAAAAGGACAATAATCTATAAAAATCCTGGGGTAAATTCATGTGCTCCAGGAGGGTATTGTAAGGTAATATAAATCGCCACTTTAGCAGTGATACGCACCGATTGTTTGGTTGGTGTATATTAAACTACCATTCGAACACGCCCACTAATGTCCCTCAAAATAGTGTTCATATTTAGTAACAATTGCTATCTCTCCTGCAATTGTAGTAGTTCTGAAAAAGACCATATTTATGTATGTTGTCAACACCATTACTGCTAATGCCATCTAGTATTCTGCACCAGTTGTTTTATAATAAAATGAAAAACGAAAAATGGTGTGCTATCCGAACAGTCCCAAATTCTAATAGAAAAAAATGTGGAATCTCCAACACTCATATACATGACCGATCATTTTCATGGCTTGTACAGGTACATCAATAATAGTGGCGGGATAAAACATTCAAATATTTTCCACATGCGAGTAAAATGACAATGACAAACCCATAACAATGTGATCAGCGTTGTGGTTAACTATATTGAACTCAATACATACTATATTTCATCTTCTTGAAATGATATATGTAACCTTAGAGAAATAAAAACAAGGAGACACATGAGAAACTGCATTGCTCGCTGACTTTATTTACATACAGCTTCAACGTGACCCAGACACAAGTTTAAACGATGATTAACAAATATTCTACATTACATGACAATGTTGTCAGTCTCTTTGGATTTTCTGTCCAATCTTGATTGCCCCTTCGAGTGTCTCTAAAGTTAATGACTTTGATTATAAGTTTGTGTTCCGTGAGCCTTATTATTTCCGAGAAATATGCTCTTGAACGTCTATCAGTAGATCCATCTAAATACCACCTTTGTTAGTCTCATTTATTGTTTGTATACATATAATTATCCCATTACATCCATTACCTCTATGTACACTTGTCTATCCGTAGGTCCATCATAATACCATTAGCCTCGTTTATTGTTTGAAAACTTCAAATTAGTATCCCATAAATTATCTCCCTTTTACACTTGCTATCTGAAAGTCCATCTAATTACCATTAACCTCATTTATTGTTTGTATACTTCATAATATTATCCCATGATAACAATTACTCCCCTTTTACACTTGTCTATCTGTAGGTCCATCTAAATACCATTAGCCTCATTTACTGTTTATATGATCATCACATTACATCAATTACCCCCCTTTACACTTGTCTATCCGTAGGTCCATCTAAATACCATTAGCCTCAATTATTGTTTGAAAACTTCATATTATTATCCCATAAATTACCACCCTTTTACACTTGTCTATCCGTACGTCCATTTAAATACCATGAACCCCATTTGCTGTTTGTAAAAATCATATAATTTTTCCCATCGATTACCTCATTTTACACTTGTCTATTCGTAGGTCCATCTAAATACCACTAGCCTCATTTATTGTTTGCAAGAAGAGTTTGAAGATACCAATGGTATAATCAGAATCCGTTAATCGAAGAAGAACAGACAACACATTGGCAGAAAGAGAAAGTACAAAAGGACAAACAACGATCTATAAAACAAACACCTAAAACTAAAGATCGATTAACACGAACCATACTAAAAACCGGAGGTGAACTCAGGTGCTTCGGAAGGGTAGGTAATTCCTGCTCCACTAGTGGCACCCGTCGTGTTAATCTAGTTACAAACCCGGTAATAAGTCGTGAATGAGGACAGGACAGGGAAATGTTTACGACAAGTGGAATATATCAGTGGTCATTTATGACACAGATGTTCAATAACGACCAACCATGTCATGATGGCGACTGTAAATATGTTGAAGTGATGACTTCAACTTAACCAAGAGGAATCTTTGGTTCAGTAGCTTCCTTGTCAGCATCAACCCTCTATCAAGGAAATCCTGATAGGAATCACAAGCTCTGGACTATTGTATCAACTGAGAGATATATACTCCATATGCAGGTGCTGTTGGAATGTTCACAATGGGAAAATTGAAATCATCTCTTGTCGTACAATTTCGTTCTTAACCACCCCTCACTGTCAATTTCGAGGTGTAGATCAAGGTATGAAGCAGACATATCTGTATCTGTGGTATCCTTTATTTCAAGCTCAATGGGACAGATACAAACTTCGCTTAATTTTCCTAAAATATCAATGACCTCTCTTTTACATTTGACTATCCGTAGGTCCATCTAAATACCATTATCCTCATTTATTGTTTGCAAGCTTCATATAATTATCCCATGATATCAACTATCCCCCATTTCGTTTGTTTTTCTATCCGTAGGTCCATCCAAATACCACTTTCGTTAGCCTCATATAATGTCACCAATAATATTTAAATGCTACATGTACTCACTTGATATACAAACATCAATTTGATGGGGTACCATACACTACAGGGAGATAACTCTTTAAAATCAGTTGAACGTTTTGATCATATGATTTTTGTATGCAGATTTCAAGCATCTCGGTGATCAAAATCACAGAGAGAAAATCTGCTATGTGGCTAGTGAATTTATATCTCTGAGTCTGTTGGTTGAAATTTGTTAAAATTTTTATATTTATTACAGTGGATATATTGAAACACAATGCCAAAAAATAAGAAAATTAAACGAGCAGATCAAATTTTACCTGAAGTGTATGGTACCACCTTAACCTATGCACTCTGTGATGTATTCTTTTTGCTTGGTATATACAAAAAATGTATTTGTATTATTTTTTTGTTTCTACCCCATATCATGTAAAATATGAACAAAGCCGGAAAATATGTAATTTATTTCTACGAGCTTTAGAAACAGGTAGAAAATCCAGCCTTGGTTGGAACATTACTATCCCGTATCGCAGCGAGTACAATTAAAAAAAAAAAAAAAAAATACAACAATGTCGATATATAGTGCACACATATATATACACGACATTCACTTTCCTGACTTGGTACAGGCACTTCTATAAAAAGTAGCGAGGTTAAAATATTTGTATGGCCCAATTTCCCCTTTTAATGATGCGGCTATGTTAATGCTTTCCACATAGGAGTAAAATGCCAGCCCTCATATAAAACTGGTTGAATAGCGCTGCCGTGAACGCAGACTCCTAATCTTTAACTTTATAACATATTTAATATTTGAGACACACAAATGTCATAGATTTTATTCTTACTGACAATATACGTATATTCGTATATTGTGCTTATTCTGCCAAGATAGTCTTCAAAATAACAGCGAAACATTACTGAAAAGAGCACATCCAAGCGTCCTTTAATCCAAGGATGTCATCTATCACAATGGCGCTATACTGTTATCTTGTCTTACCATCTCTAGATGAAACAAATACCAGGAGGTTGTTATTTGTATACAAGATGAATAAAGCAAAATATTAATTGAATAGATTTATTGCATAGCGGATAAAAATAATTTATAAAATGGAACCTTGTTATATCAAACTCAAATAAGTCGTTTTTCTTAGAAAGATCTAAGTAAATATAGATGTCTGTTCGTATTAGCTTTCTGTTTAATTTGTCCCGTATAAGTCGATTACATGGATATTTCGAATCAAAACAACCTGGGTACCTACAACATTCGACTGTATTTAAACAAAAGGGGACAGTCGTGGTAGTGATCGTATGGTGGTCGAATTTACAAGTGCCTGTGCAATCAGTGCCTATCACCACTAAAGTTGTGAGTTCGAACCCCGTTAATGACGAGCTGTACTCGATACAACATTATGTGATAAAGTTTGCCAGTTACTTTCGACAGGTCAGTGGTTTTTATCCAGTTACTCTGGTTTTCTCCACTAATAAAACTGACAGCCACGATATAACTGAAATATTGTTGAAAGTGGCGTTAAGCACCGTAAACCAAACTTAACCTATTTAAACAAGACGTACCACCCTGTAAGAACAGATCCAAAAACTACTAGATAAATGGTAGAAACACACGATACCCTAACATACATACACAAATGTATATGGTTGCTTATTTTCAGGACTTGGTACAGGTACTTCAGTAGGTGGCGGTGTTAAACTAGATCATTCATCATTTTATGTGTTAAGCTAATGTATATTTATGATATTAGACACATAAGTATGATATTAATTAATAAAATGAAAAGCGAAAAAATGTCACACTGTCGAAAATCCAGTAGAAAAATCGATCGTAGAAAGAGGCAACATTGATACATGTACCGCTAAGACACAAATACATGACCACTCGCTGACTACAGGCAATCAGCTAAAGGTCGTCTAGTTTTATATCATTTATACATTACATATATATTTATAATATATGTGTATTTGCAGAAGAAACCCCCCCCCACCCCCCAAAATACCAAAAACAAAGCAAAGTACTAAGCAAAAAACAAACAAATCATAAAGAAGAAAAAAAAAAAAGATATAAACAAAAAGAAAAGAAGAAAAAAACAAAAACAAAAACAAAAGCAAAAACCAAAAACACCAAAAATATTTTAAAAAAAAACAAAAGCAAAAAAGCAAAAGCTAAGAAAAAAAAAAAAGAAAAAAAAGAAAAGGGATTGTCCTGCAATTTGGTTGAAGACTTGATATATGTACGTCAGTAGAAGTGTAATTGGCATGACACATTTGACAGAAATCGTTTAATCAATCGATACTGTGTAGCATAATCTGTTGCAAAAACAATTTTCTAACCTCCACGTAATATTCGACCTTTTACAAATAACAAAAACAATCGTCAAACCCTTCAGCGCTGATACATATCGATGTGCGTTTAGAATAATAAATATCACGAAATGCTTAGAAACAATAAATATCACAGGTAGGTGTTTAGATACAATAAATATCATAGGGTGTTTAGATACAATGAATATCACAGGTTGTTTAGATACAATAAATATCACAGAGTGTTTAGATACAATACATATCACAGGTAGGTGTTTAGATACAATAAATATCACAGGGTGTTTAGATACAATAAATATCACAGGGTGTTTAGATACAATAAATATCACAG
>MJUT01064869.1:158817-176911 GCA_002080005.1 Gigantidas platifrons | reverse complement strand
CCCGGAAAAGCCTAGTAAACAAAGCACACAAATCCTTAAATTAATCAAATTTCGAAAATCGGAACCAAATCTATCTACAATATTCCATAACATGTCTTTAGTAATGGGTTCCTTCTTATTAACTGGCTTGCTGAGTAAGCGTTTTGCACCTTCATAAGTCATTTTTACTAAATCGTGATCACACGGATTACTGTACAAAGAAATTTTATGAGCTCTGTTTATACTATAAAAATGAGAATCTAAAACGGAAGTAGAAATTTTCTGTTGAACCAAACAACTGATATATAATGAAACGGTAACATGATCAGCAGGCAAAGACGAAAAATTATGTAAATTACACCACAAAATAAATTTGTTAAAATAAGCATTATACTTCTTATTGGTATTATCTGCCTTGCTGGCAAACACTAAAGTCGGTATCAAACTGGCGGCTTGTCCTAGAAAACGGTGTCCTTCCAAACTCTGAGTTGTCTTCCATGTGTCGTGTTTGAACAAATGTTGATTCTGAAAAGGTAACATGAAAATATAAAAATACTGGAAAATACTTATTTGAAAGTTAATACATAAGCAAAAATCATCTTCCGACTGAGAGCCTGAAATGGAAAAAAAAAATGCAACAAAAATTGCACACCAACGCAATGACTTTTTTTTTTTTTTTTTTTTTATTAACAACGCACCTACGTTGTGAAAACTCAACTGTATACAGAAACACAAATGGTGTACGTTTCTAAATAATATATATATATATAGGTATTCAATCAAACATCAAGCGCACCAACGCATTGAAAATTTAACAAATTAGGCGTAACACCAGTACGTTGCTATTAAATGGAGATTTAGCAAATATGCTTTCCTTATGAGAACCACATACAAAGAAATTCTTTGGTTTCACATATTCAATATATTCTGTAATAAAAAAAACTGAAACTGTCCAAAGCCTGAAACTAGACTTGGCCAGAACAGTGCAGATGTCCATTTAGGTACAACCAGCTTTCCATTTGCTTTACAATGCAACATATGTTTAACAACTCGTCCGACAAGATGTATAGGTGGCACCAACCAGTTGTTTTCAGTACTCCAGTCAAAAGCAAAAGCATCAACACCTGCGGTATTGGGTACCCAGAAGCGAGAGTTAAATTTTGAAACTTTGTTATTATTGTTATCCGCAAAGCGATCGCAAGTGTGCGGCCCCCATTTTCTGTCGAAAAATCGAAACATAGCATTACTTACAGACCAGTCATCATAATCAAATTCTTTACTGAAAGAATCAGCTGTAACGTTTAACGACCTAGGTATCCATGCTACCTCTAAAATGATGTTTGAATCTATACACAATTTGAAAATGGAAGCTGTAATGTTTTGTTACTTGTTTTTCATGCTGCCTACACTGACAATACGAACAACATTTTGATTATCTGTATAGAGTTTAACGAACTTTCCTGATAACGTAGTTTTTAAACTCTCGATAGCAAACTGTACTGCTTTTAATTCTCTGAAAGTATAACTTTCTCTTATTTCTTGTTCGCTGAACATACAGTGAACAACCTGATTTACAGATTCAAGTGTAACAGCTGCTCCCGCAAAAGAACTAGCATCTGTAAAAACAATTATATCTGGAGTCCTGTCTATTGGAGCTAATGTTCTGAAAGGCAATGTGTCTATGTTGTCTAACCAGAATGTTAATTCATACAAAACTCCATCATTTAAATCAATTGGACCATTCCATGGTGACCTATTTAATATTGGTAAATGCATGTTCATAGACATTATCTGACAAATATTACCCAGGGCGAACGACATGGATATAATTCTACCTATAACCCGTGCTAAAGCCCTAGCTGAAACTGGATTTTTATATTCGATCAAGTTGCGAATCGGGTTTTTTAAATCTGTATTTTTTCTCTCAGGGATTTGGATCACACCGGCTTCAAGATTCCATATAAACCCCAACCATTCGAGCCTAGTGACTGGTTTCCAGATACTCTTATCGTTTTTAATAATAAAACCAGCCATTTGAAGGTCATTTTTCACATGACCGCTAACAACAACATATTGCTGAGGATCATGTGAACCCCAACCGTCATCCAAATAAACAATAACCTGAAAACCTAATGACCTCCATCGTTTCACCAAAGGCCGCAAAATGTTTGTGAAAACCCATCCGGATACACTGAGACCGAATGGTAACACTGCAAAAACAAAGTATTTCGTATCATTTTGTACTTTCCAAGAAAAACCTAGATATTTTTTGAAGCTTGGGTGGATTTCAACATGAAAATAACCCGACTTTAAGTCGAATTTAAACATACTGTCCCCCCTTTTGGCATAATAAAGTGCATGTTTGCTACCTTCGAATTTAACCAAGACTTTTTCAACAAAAGAGTTCACATGTCGGAGGTCTAATATAAGTCTTGATTTTCCCGAGCTATTTACTGAAACAGTAAGTGTATTGACACAATGAGGTTTAATTGTATATTCTTCGATGCAACCGGCTTCTAACAACTCCTGTATGGCACAATTTACAAAATCAGCATGGTTCTTAGCGGATAAGTTATTTTTTAAATGAACAACAGGCGGTTCTTGCAAAAATGGAATTTTAAAACCAAATTCAACAATATCAGAAATATATTTGTTAACTTTTAAATCATTTTTCCAAAAATCTAAGTTTTTCTTTAAACTACCCTTGACAACGTAAGAACCCTGCTTATAAACATAATCTTTATCATAAGAATTAACATACTCAACTTTATCATTGCCTGAAGGTTTACTGTTTGGAAGACTGGGTATACTCGACTTGACGGGATTCTGTTGCACTGGACGTTGTTCTGGTTGTCGACTGACGATTTGCGTACGGACAGTGTTTGGCAAAATGCCCTGGCAAATGACAGCTGAAGCAAGATCCTGGTGCGAAGTATGAGTTGTTGTTATTGTTGAAACCTTGTTTGCTACGAAAAAGCTGGTTCTGACCACGACCTGTTCCTGTTGCTGTTGAAATAGGTGGAGATCTCCTTTCATAGGGCTTAGCACTCCATCTTTTCCTTGAAGCTCTTGCAATAGCGGAACGAATCTTTGCAGCGTCCTCGTTGTTATCAGCAAGAGGGTGAAGAGTATATTCGCGCACAGTGTCCCAGCCATGTCGGTCTGCTATTTTAATCAACTTATTTCTCTGTTGAATTTCTACTAATTCAGAGCGAATAGCAACCTCTGCGTCCTCGCAGCGATTAGACTGCACTAAGGCCAAAATATCGGATAGTCTTGTGGCACGTTCAGTGTTGAACTTGTGCTGGATTTTGTTCCCTTCCTTTTGAAATATAAAATCGTCAACTGTTTTAATGGCGGTCCTTGTAGGCTTGCCTAATTTCGAGTCCAGTTCGTCTATAAAAAGCTGTCTCTGCTTGTCTAAAGCTGAATTTACTGCAGCACTAATAAGGCTCACACGATCAGTGTTAGAAATATCTTCATGTCCATCATGAGACGAAGCTGTTTCCATACGCTCTTCAGACATGACGTAAACTGTACGTGTTTATGTTTGTGTAGCGAAACTCGATAATGAAACATCGCACGCTTTACCTTTAAATACTACCTCGAGGGTGCACTCGAATACCAAAAATAAAAATAAAAAATAACGGTTCTTCAAACACCGAAAAGAAATTGATTGATGCTCTTTCCATCTATTGAAACAGGCACGGCCATGAATGCTCGCGAATCTGAAAATTATCTGTCAATTTCACGCTCATACAGTGCATCAAAATAGTGTCGAGATTTCTTGGACAGAGATATATCGGGGACGACTATTAACATTCATAATCAGAAGTAGTTCCAGATTACTGCGCATCCGAATTTCTGCAGAAACCCGATGTATTGGTTCCCGGTGCATGGAATTTTGTCCATTACTGATATGGACCTGGAATCAAAATATTGCTATTTCTACCATAGTTGGGATTTCGTCCCACTCTTAGTTCTTAATTCTGTAAAACCTCAAATCATCAGTTGATTTCGTTCTCCTTTAAAATAAATAATGGAAGTGGCGAAGAGCTTCTAAAATTTCTTTAATCTCATTCTGCTTTAGTGACACCGGTCGTAGACAAGTCTGCAATACTTAATGTGACCTAAATGTTTTAGAAAACCGAAGGGGCAATCGATAATGTACAATCCATAAAAACTGGCAACATTGGATACACAAGACACAAGACGAAGAGACAAACACAACAAACACAACATGTGTTGAAGCACAATATGGGAAGCGACAAACGACATCTTGAAACGACTTTCGGGGTTCTTGGTAATTTTTAGAAGCCCATTGTATAATAAATCCAGACAATTATAGCATGTTCAGACCGCATCGGTGCTGTAATGGTAGGCATGCTCGCCTTGTTAGCGGGAGAACGGGATTCAATCCCAATCAACTGGTGTTTGATTTTTCTCCGCTAGCACACAGCAATAAGCGAAAAAGCAGAAACTGGTTGGCACGGAATCAGGATAATGTATCCGAGTGGAGCGACATGAATACACACGGACAGTGAGATAGCAATATATCAATACAATACGCCTGACATTATCAAAATGTATTTTGTTCTCGCCATGATATGGCCCAACATTGTTTACTTTGCCTTGCGCAACAATCACCTACTCACTCTTTTGGATGTCTTGTTGCTTACACATTATTTAGTCACGTACCAACAGTTAACATGTTTGTTGTAGAGGTGTTGGCGTCACTGTCGCAATCATATATCAGCTTGATTTTCAACTGCCATCGCGTTCGTGATTGTAAGGTACTTGAATTAAAATTGACCAATGCAACCAGTTTGGGGTCGTCATGGTCGTGACCGTATGGTAATTAGATGTACAACTTCCTATGCAATCGTTGTTTATCACCAATAAACTTGTGAGTTCGAGCCCCACTCAGTGTGTATTCGATAGAACATCCCATTACTTCCACCAATAAAACTGATCACCACGATATAGCTGAAATATTGTTGAAAGTGGCGTTATTCACGTAACTAAACCCATGCAATCAGTTTGATTCCCACACATGGCGATGTATACTCATTTTCAGTGAGTTTCAGTGAATAGCGACAGGTCGATTTTTCTTCTTTTACTCCAGATATAACTGAAATATTATTGAAAGTGGCGTCAAACAGCCATAATCCTAGCCAATTTCATAAAACGTATGTGATTACATTGTATGACATTCAATGCTGTTTTAACTTTATCAACATTATACTTTCAGGAGTGAATATGGCGGGAAAAAACAAAATATCGCCTGTCGAAATATCCATGAGATGTTTGAAATCGGCGGCACAGAGAAAAACAGACAAAATGTCATATAGTGGTTCCAATGTTTCTTTAACGCCTTCTGATCTGAATGATGCTATCATGGGCATGTTACAGATTAACACACGAGTGGAGCCCTGCAGAAGGATTTGTCTAGGTAAGTAGATATTCAGCATTTATTTAACTAGTTTAACCACTTTTTTGTATTGAAGTGCCCTAATTACCAAGCCCAGAAATTGAGCGATGAGGTATGTGTGTGCTAGGGTATCGATATTGACTGTTTCTACCATTTTTCCAGTGTGTTGTATTTTTGCTTTTGATTTTCTTAATAGTTGAGACAGAGGAACAATATTTACCTCCTAACACACAAAAATGACCATGACCACCCATTGAATAAATACGTAGGTATCTAATTTAGTCAACACGACTGGTTTCTTGAAATAAGCGTACCTGATTAAGGTTATCCCAGAAACACGTCGTCCACACGATATGAGATAAATAAGTTTATTTTGTGGGTTTTTTGTTTTGTTTTCTTTTCTTTTCTTTTTTACATAAATGCACTATATTGTTTATTTGAAATTCTAACACGACGTTCTTCTTTCGCTTTGTAAACGAACGAGCGATTTATCGATTGGGTATAATCTCATCAGCACATGCGCCGGTGCATGTGACTGATTTTCCCGTCGTAAATGTACATGTTGATGAATTATCGTCTGCTCGAATTTGGCAGCATAAATTGTGTGCGACATTGTCCGCAAATGTAAACATAAATTACCGTCTTCCAGTCAAAGTATTTGTACTCTTAGACATATCAGAATGGAAATAATTCATGGAAGCCAGAATAAGTTTTGAGTTATATCATGGAATGGCGGATATTATTAATTAAGCATCGTATTGATGACCCGCTCTTACGGGCATAAAACTGTGGATCAAAGATATACGTACAAGTATATGTGCTACAAAATCGTCCAAATCAGAACGTTGTATCTAGTATATACAGTGCTCTTTTATGTTATTTCCTCATAGCCAAGTCTAAATCAATCAAAATTTGAGAGAGAGAGAGAGAGAGAGAGAGAGTTTGATTTGAGAAAACGCAAAAGATTCAATCAAACAATACCGATAGTTTGAATTCTCCCACATTTGGTGCTTGATTTTGTTAGTATTATAATGTTATCATGACACGAACTTTACACAACAATGATGAGTACATTTATTTGTAGGTAACCCAATCACTATTGTTGGACAAAGAAAACAAATGGCGAAAATGATGGTGGTTGTTATGTTCCCATTAGCAATATTAACAGCCATTACAGCAGTAGATTTCTCCAAATCTTTAACACGATATATAAATACCGATGCTGTTATGGACAGGCTTAACTTTGGAATTGAGCTGGGATACTTTTTGACCGCTTTGCAAAAGGAACGAGATATGAGTTCTTTATATGCAAGTAGAATAGGCACAGACACCAAAAGAGATTTACTGCTGGCATACCCTGAAACGGATGAATCACTAGATAAATTATCGTCATGGCCTGTCAGTCCAACTAACAGTAAACGGGAATTCCAAACACGAGAGAGATACATAAATCATATCAACAGACATCGTTATGAGTTAGATGCCAAAAATCTGACAGTTATAGCAGAGATTGATTACTACTCTCAAGATATCGAAATATTCATTCGATGGATGTATGATGCTGTCAGTGAAGTTGACACTAGTGTCATTTGGAAATCATTGGTTGGTTATCAGGAATTGATCATGGCAATGGAATATGTAGGTCGAGAACGAGGCTATGGTATTTATTTCTTTGCGGTAGGAACATTCAGAGATAGGGATCACTATCTCCGATTCTTGGAAAGTCAGGATATTGCTAAAGCTCATTTTGAATCTGCCAAACAGTATTCGAGGGCATCCTACGCAATGTTTCTATCTTTTCTTTATACAAAGAACGATTCACTGCAAGAAATTGGTCGCATGAGAGATGAAGTTAGAACGAATAACTCCTCAGAACCTGATGGCTCTATCGACTATGCAAAATGGTGGTTTGCTAACATGAGTATTTATCGTGACGTCATGAAGAAGACACAGGAAGCACTGACAGCAAAGATTAATAAAATGTTGGCGGCGAACTCAGTCAACGATTTGACAGGCATGAGCGTTGCGGGTGCCATCTTTGTTGGCATCATGATCATAGGTCCAATGATTTCTATTGCTGTGTATATGCTCACTTCTAATATTCAGAAATACTCCTTAAGTATTGCGAGAAAGTAAGTACATAGAAGATTATCTCAATATAAACACACTCAAAAAGTACTGTAGAATCTAGTTTATCTCGAAGTCTGATAATATTTACACGCTTAAAAAGTGCAGTCCAATCTCGTTTATCTCGAACTCTGATAATATTAACACACTCAAAAACGACAGTCGAATCTCGTTTATCTCGAACTCTGATAATATTAAAACACTCAAAAAGTAGTCGAATCCCGTTTATCTCGAACTCTGAAAAGTCATCCCGTTGGATTACTCGGTAAATAAACTTATTCGCATTTAAACCTTTATTATGCGAGTTATATCGCCTACGACTGTCAACTACGACATGCAAAAGGGTGCCCAATTTATTAAGAACAACAGAAAGAACAACGAATTTTAGTATAATTTTAAAATGTTGTCAAAATTTATAGATATCTGAGCCTTGTAAAAAAACCAGTCTATAATTTTATAGCAAATATAATAATTAACAAGTTGTTACAACATTAAAGTTTTGAATAGATTATGGGGAGAAATTTGTATGTGTAAATTAATTTTAGAGTCATATGTCATTTTATACGTGTTTTGATTGGTTTAAAAACTTGAGGTTATTTGTCAATGTACGGAATAAGAGTATTAACAAAATTACCGAAAATAGACGCCGTTCTAAAGGCGTCGCGTGTCGTTGTCATCGGGTGATTTTCTTTAAATGAGGCACCGTTGGGGTTATTTAGATTTATTTCCGATTATTTGCCTTATTTTGAAAAAAAATAATGTATTTTTCAATATCATAGCAAAAAAAGTTTGAATCAATTTATAAGGATTGATCGAAATTATTTGTTCGGTTCATTCGAAATAACCTCAATCAGGTTGTACACACCCTTGCGTAACCCACTACGCGGGTTACACGGTGTAATTATGTGTATAACCTGATTGAGGTTATTTCTTCATGAACCGAACAAAAATTGCGATCAATCCTTAAATATCATTTTCATTGAACTTTGCATGAAAGTAGACCCCTTTGTCCGCCTTAAAGGGGAATAACTCATATATAAAGTATAATTTTAGAATCAAAGTTGGAAATGTGCAAATGGGATATTCCAAGAAAAATCAGTGGAGTTCGTTTTGCTCAATATTTTGTTTTCTGTAGAGTGTTTTGTTCACCTTTGTTAGTCTGTTAGTCTGCTAGTCTGTTAGTCTGTTAGTCTGTTTGTCGTTTTTATTTTTCTATTGTCTCTTAGAATTACGCATTCTGATTACCCCTTTGCAATCTTCAAACATTTCTTAATTAAGCAATACAAAAGTACCTACATATGAATGCGAAACTAAACAAAAAATGTTTTATTTACGGCTCAAAAGGGATCTGCTTAATAATCATTCTATTGATCTCTGATTGGCTAAATAGTGATTAATCTTTTTGGGTATACTGTTTAGGCCCTTTGATTTTATTGCTCACAAATTTTAAATTTTTTGTCATTCCAATCTTGACTCTGAGCGTACTTGATGAAGGTTATTCCAAAACCGTGTTGTGCGCACTAAATTTGATATCTACATTATTATTAATCCAATACATATATGAAGAAGAACCCATTATTTTAATTTCCATTGTTTATATTTCAGAACTAAAGCTTTGAACAAAGAAAAAAAGCAGAGTGAAGCGATACTATATCAAATGTTGCCGAAACCCGTTGCTGAATGTCTGAAACAAAACGAAACGGTGGATGCGGAACAGTTTGAGGAATGTACAATTCTCCAGAACGATATTGTAGGATTCACCAGAATTTCAGCCAACTGTTCTCCATTACAAGTAACGCAGATGCTGAATATATTGTTCTCTTGTTTCGACAGTAGAATTGCACTTTATGACGTATACAAAGTTGAGACCATTGGTGATGGCTATATGGTGGCTTCAGGTATGTATCTAGGCCTACTTTTATCTAGAATATTTTTTCTGGCTTTAGAATATTTTGAAGATAGGAAAGGGATAATCAGAACTTATAAAGTTGAGACCATTGGTGATGGCTATATGGTGGCTTCAGGTATGTATCTAGGCCTACTTTTATCTAGAATATTTTTTCTGGCTTTAGAATATTTTGAAGATAGGAAAGGGATAATCAGAACTTATAAAGTTGAGACCATTAGTGATGGCTATATGGTGGCTTCAGGTGTGTATCTAGGTTTACTTTTATCTAGAATATTTCTTCTGACTTAAGAAAATTTTGAAGATAGGATAGGGACAAACAGAAACCGAAAATATTGGAAGGACATACGATACAATAATCTAGAAGATAAAAGGACAAAACACATACAATGGTCGACAAAAGACTACACATCCAATTATAGGCTGAAGAACACGAATCCCACCACAACATCAAATTAACTCAAGTGCTTCGGAATGGTAAGCAGTTCCTGCTCTACTGATTCATTTATTCCAGGACAGTACAAATAATTCATTGTATTTTCATTATTATTATTATTAAATAATACTACATTGTATATTTAATAGGAGTTCCTAGAAGGAACGGTATACGCCATGCCGCAGAGATTGCAACGCTTTCATTGGACATACTGTTTCATATGAATAAACTGGAACTTCCACAAAATCCCGGAGAAAAATACGTCATTCGGATGGGGTGTCATACAGGTAAGCATTTTTTTTTTTAATATTCTAAAGAATGTTACCAGAATATAGAAACTGGACCCATTTTTTTCCCGCGGAGTTATTACTGATAGTCAGTAGTTGTATGTGCAACCATGCAATAAACAATCAAGCAATAAACAATCAAGCAATAACGGGAATATCAATAATAATCGTAGTCAGAAAGAAATGAAATTCAAACAGCATTAACACCATATACATTTTTATGCCAAATAATTTTAAAATATTTGGAGGCATATAAACCCAAAGCGTCTTAAGTTACCTATGACTAAGTGGGACGAACCTTAGTTTTCATAATAATTAAATAATTTGGGAACTGGTTGTTTTATATAAATTTGCAGTTGTATGATATTTATTATGAATGTATCTAAGTTTAACAATATCTTTTGTTCACGCAACGATATAGTTGAAATATTGCTGAAGTTGGCCCACAAATCAATCAATCAATCAATCAATCAATCAATCAATCAATCAATCAATCAATCAATCAATCAATCAATCATTCATTCATTCATTCATTCATTCATTCATTCATTATGAATGTTGTTACTTAAGTGAAACACAGCTATTAATAATTTGATATTTTATTTTGTAAGGTCCTGTAGTAGCTGGTGTTGTAGGCTCTAAGAATCCACGCTATTGTTTGTTTGGAACGACTGTTCGTGGTGTTGGTGTAATGGAGGCGTCAGGAGAAGGTAGGGTTATTGTTATTAGATCAATACCCGTGTTCAAAGTTTTGATAATGAGGGCGGGTTAGGCTCAACTAGTTTAACGCCGCAGTGTTTTATAGAAGCACATGTACAAAGCAAAGACAATTAGCGGTCATATATACATACAAATGTATGTGTGTGTGTTTGTGTGTGTCTGTCGATGTTTGCCTCTTTCTGTGATTTTTCGATTGGATTTGGAACAGTGGTATTTTTGGTTTTAAATTTTATCACTAAGCTACTCGTGTCTATTCAACACAATTTTAAAGACAAATATTTCTTTTCTGTCTATCAACAACAAGTATTTATGAATCTATTGTATATATATGTGTAACGTAAGCATGTACCAGTACTTCTGTCAAGCATTTACTACCCTGTAAAACTACAAAGATTGTATTCAATTCTTATAATTACATTTTTACATTATAAAATGCAATTTAAATAATTTATTATTTGTTTTAATATTCCATATTTTCAACTGCTGTTTTTATGACATTCGAAAAAAGATCCCGAGATTGGGCATGGTTGAATGGTGGTGCGCTTCATTGACTGATGAAGTTTCAATTTTGGCGTCACGTGTCAACATTTTGACCAATCACATTAGACATTCCAAATTTTAAACGAACACATGATGGCATTAATTAAGATTAAACCAGTTCATTGTTTATAATTTAGTGAGCGGATATACCCGAACGTCCATCTGTGTAGACATATACCAACACTATTTCCAGAAAATGTTCACTATAATATCGTTTATGTTTCAAACCTATAGAAGATTTTTTTAGTTTTTTTTTTAATGTTTTAAACAATTTTAAGAGCACCGCCAAAAAATGAATGGCACACGTAATAAATTGTCATCAATATAAATATTAATTGTTTACACGCTTGTACTACTGGTAATACTTGCATACCAATCATGTTATGTATCTTTCTTTGTTAGCAAATAAAATCCAGCTTAGCGAGACAACACAGAAGCTGCTAACAACGATTGGTGAATTTGAAATAATAGAACGGGAAAGTCTTAACCTTGAAGTGAGTATAAATGATAGAACGGGAAATTGTTTACAAATGATAGAACGGGAAAGTGTTTACATAGAAGTGAGTATGAATGATAGAACAGGAAAGTGCTTACCTTGAAATGAGTATAAATGATAGAACGGAAAAGTGTTTACCTTGAAATGAGTATAAATGATAGAACGGGAAATTGTTTACAAATGATAGAACGGGAAAGTCTTCACCTTGAAGTGAGTATAAATGATAGAACGGGAAATTATTTACAAATGATAGAACGGGAAATTATTTACAAATGATAGAACGGGAAAGTGTTCACCTTGAAGTGAGTATAAATGATAGAACGGGAAATTGTTTACCTAGAAATGAGTATAGATTATAGAACGGGAAATTGTTTACCTAGAAGTGAGTATAAATGATAGAAAAGTAAATTGTTTACGTTGAAGTGAGTATAAATGATAGACAAGTAAATTGTTTACCTTGGAGTGAGTATAAATGATAGAAAAGTAAATTGTTTACGTTGAAATGGGTATAAATGATAGAAAAGTAAATTGTTTACGTTGAAATGGGTATAAATGGTAGAATGGGAAATTGTTTACATTGAAGTAAGTATAAATGATAGAATATGAACATTGTTTTTAATATTGATGTTAGTATAAATGATAAATAGGGAAATGTTTAACCTTGATTTGAGTATAATAACAGAAGTCGAATCTGGTTATCTCGAAGTTGGATAAGGCGTATCTGTGGATCACACCGCCAAGTATTCAGTGCTTCGATTTCGGCACTGACCTGGTTTATATTTATGCTTTAAATTAACAGTTCCTCAAAAATGTGATTATTATTAAAACTAAGAGGCTCTCCCATTGGATGATTATTATTAAAACTAAGAGGCTCTCTCATTGGAGTAGGAAGTGCTTACCCTTTTTCAGAACCGGAGTTCACCACCGATTTTGGTGGTTTTCGTGTTGCTCGATCCTCTGTCTGGTGTTTTTGTGTACAGATGTTTCATGTTTATAAAAAAAATAAGCATGTGATTTTTGTTTCGAAAAACATATCCCTTCCCACCTCCAAAGTAAAATGGTCGATCTGTTATAGCACTCAGTTTACAAAGCAATCAGGTAAATTGTTTACAGATATTTTAAAAATTAATGGAGTTTTGGATAGTGAGAACATTTATTACCTGTACCTTTTATATGTTATATTGTGCAAGCTCTCCCGTCATCACAATTTCAGACATGAAAATATTCTTGCCTCAATTATAATATCGTTCAAACAGAAATAATATGACGTTTATAAATATGTTAAATGAAAGACTTTTTTTATCGTCTGCTCAGTGGTGGGAATTGTCTCGTGGATATGGACGCTAGAGATTAAATTGGTGTTCATCGTCATGTGATCATTTATTCAGCTATACACATGGACAAGACCAAGCTTCCAAACAATAAATCACTGAAGGTAAAATAGAATTGACGGTTGTATAGGCATATTAATACTTTCCAAATTTTAAATAATGCGCACAAGATTTCAACAGACATGTATTTATCATCGAGTGATCATTAATTCAGCTATACTCATGACAAGAACAACCTTACAAACAGTAAATCATTGAAGGTTTATTGGAGGTAAAAAAAAAGTGTGACAGTGGTATTAGCCTATTAAAAACACTTTCCGAATTATAAATAATATGCACAAGATTTCAAGAGATACATGTGTTGTTAATTTCAGGTTAAAAAAGAGTTGTATGGACTTGGAATTTCACAGAAGACATACTGGTTGCTGAGAAAAGAACATCAAGAATGGAGCGATGCTGCAAATTCAGTGTGCTCAGACTCGGCATCATTATCGAGCTCACTGTGATTATTTTTAGAATTTTTAATATCTTAATACCTTAGTCATACTATTCATAATGGATTGAAGGGCCGTGGTGGTCCTGATCGTATGGTAATTGGATTTATAACTACCTGTATAATCAGTGTGTATCACCACTAACGTTGTGAGTTTGAGTCCCGCTCAGGCGAGGTGTACTCGATACAACATTATGTGATAAAGTCTGTCAGTGACTTGCGACGGGTCGGTGGTTTTCTCCGGGTATTCCGGTTTCCTACTCCAATAAATCTGATCGCAACGATATAGTTGAAATATTGTTAAAAGTGTCGTTAAATACCAATTCATAAAACCCAACCCAACCCATAATGAATTGAATACTATATACGAATTCTACAAAATATTTATATTAATTGTATCTTAGAAATTTCTCACTAAGATCGTTAATATTTTTGAATAATATGACTGATTTATATTAAATCTGTTAATATATAACATCAAGTGCTTTTTTAACCTTAAAATAATGAAATACAGCCAAACAACTAGTCGTGACGTCCTTTACAGACCCTGGATCGTTTAACTTAACAGATATTTGCATCGTTTGCGTTTTTCGTTCGTTTCGTTTGCGTGTATCGTCCGTTCGTTTTCCGTTCGTTTGCGTTTCGTGCGTGTAATTTGTTCGTTCGTTTCGTGTATCGTTCGCCAGTTTAATTAGAAGTACACACGAAACGAAATACGAACGAACGATACACGAAACGAACACACGCTTCACCAGATCGCGTGGCACTTATCAACTACATGTACGATTTCCAGTTTAAAATGATTACTACAATTTCAATCTTACTATTACTAAAAAAGATTTAATCAAAGTGTAAACAAAATTTTTCATATACAAACATGCATTTCCTTTATTTACATGTACCAGTAATTTTGTACAATAAGGGAAAAACATATTTAATAAATGCATTTTTTTCTATAATTTACTCTAGGACAAATAAACAAGAAATCATCTACATGTATGTAAACAAACGCCTCTGGCATTTTCACCTGGGAAATACATGTACTGCAAGTGTGAAATATCAACTTTTACATTTGTAATTTCATTCTAATTAACAATTATATGACCTTTTGAATCCACACACCTCTCGGACAGCTTAACCGAGAAAATAACTGATACACCTATGTCTGGTTGAAATTGTCAATTCAGAATCCGAATAATTATAAATATAAATTCTGTATAATTATATAATTATATAAATATAAATTCTGTATAATTATATAATTAAATAAATATAAATTCTGTATAATTATATAAATAGAAAGTCATATTTGGAAGTCAAATATATGGAATTTAAAATTAAATCATAAATATAATTATTTAACACATTTGTAAAATATAAACTATTTAATATAAATTGTATAATCCTTTTACTTTACCGACTAATTTATCATTTATATATATAACTTGCTTATAAAATATAAGATTACAGAAGTTAATCACATCAATTTGCACAAAAGTCATTCAAATAATAACATGATACTATTCGTGTATACGTATCGTGCGTTCGTTTCGTGTATCGTGCGTTTATTTCGTGTATCGTGCATTCGTTTCGTGTATCGTGCGTTCGTTTCGTGTATCGTGTGTTTGTTTCGTGTATCGTGCGTTCGTTTCGTGTATCGTGCGTTCGTTTCGTTTGGGTTTTTCGTTCGTTTGCGTTTATATTGTAAACTTCTACGATCCAGGGTCTGTATGTTGTTGTGTAGATTTTAAAACATTGTATATCTGGCTTTTTGAGTTGCAGCGATTCTGTCGGTTTTCTTTATTGTTTGTTTATTTATTTTTTTAACAACAATAATATTTTATTCAAACGCTTGTTACACCATCTTCATAAGCCCGAGCTTCTTATGGAGCAATACATATAAAATAAATATAGAGAAATTTGCAACAAAATTATATATTAAAATAATATTGTTTGTTTATTCATGTTTGAAATCTGGATATCAAATGGTGAAATTATGATCAAATTAATACATTTAACCCCGCCACTTTCTTGAGTTTGTCCCCATTTTATGAACCAGATTTTTCAATCGGTTTCTGTCATGGCTATGCCTGTGTGTTGAAGTTAAAGGTTTTTGAGAGGAGTGGTAGATGTTGTTGATTATATATATTGTCAATGTATTATTTAATTTTTTTTTTTTTTTACTTTTAACTAGATTTTTATTTTCAATTGAGATATATTTTGTGGATTAATTGGTCTTCCATTGTAGTGTATATATATAGAGATGTCTGTATTCAAAAGTTCAAAGTTTTTAATATGGTACATTTATGTTAGTTATTATAGGATGTACAGTACTTGATACATTCAACATTACAATTTTCACCATACACACAAGTGGCAGTCGTGGTCGTGTTCGTATAGTAGTTGGATTTACAATCACCTCTTAATCCAATGCCTATCACCACTAACGTTATGAGGTCGAACCCCGTTCATGGCGAGGTGTACTCGATACAACAGTATGTGATAAAGTTTTTCAGTGACTTGCGACAGGTCAGTGATTTTCTCTACATGTACTCCGGTTTTCTCCATCAATAAAAACTGACAAGACATCCGAAATCAGAGGTGGCGCTTTTATGCGCTGGTCCGAAGCTGTGAAAATTTGGTATTTTAGACACAAGTGTCAGTGCCTTTATGTTGTAAAATATCCGAATCGAATGTTTTCTCATTTTATAATTATTATAAGTCTAACTTGAAGAAATTTACAACTCCTTTGAATCTTACAGGATCAAGTGAATTCGGAATTGTCGAAAATGTCCTCTTTTTCTTCAACACGGCGTATTTTTTCATATGAAATGATAAAGAAAAGATGACGTAAAATTGTCATGCAAAATTTCGCGTGTTGCACTCTTTCTGTAGAGTGCACCTGTTTTTTGTTTGTTTTTTGTGGTTTTTTTTATAAAGTAAAATGTATATTGTTTGTTAGAATGTACGTCTTATATGCAAAATTTGACGTTTTAGTTATAATTCATTTCATTTTATTAAATATTCCGGATAATTATGACAAAATTCTATCAATTCGTAGGCGGAGTAGGTTCGTACAAGTTTAAAATACAAAAAAAAAATGCATGTTTCGTGTCAACATATTTAAATATAGACTTCATATTCAGAGAAATATATAAGATTGTTCTTCATTGACGCAATATCGTGCGTAACGTCTGTGTACTCCTGTTTCCTCCTTCAATAATAACTGACCGCCACGATATAGCTGAAATATTGATGAAATTGGCGTTATGCACTATAAACCATAACCACACACGCAAATCATTCCGTATTTACCATTAGACCATACACAATTTATGTTACACAATTTCCTATTTCCTGTTTTGTTTGTAATTATCCTTCCATCATAGCAGTTGAAATGTATACGCAACAAGTATCTGAAACCTGTCTAAACCGAACCTAATGTGACCAACTTTTGTGTTCGAAATAGACAGGTGTTCTGTTTGTATAGGTTAAATAACAAAGATTTCCTACATTGGTACAGTATTTTAAGCATTCTGGTTTATTTCCTACATTGGTACAGTATTTTAACCATTCTGGTTTATTTCCTACATTAGTACTGTATTTTAAGCATTCTGGTTTATTTCCTACATTGGTACAGTATGTTAACCATTCTGGTGTATTTCCTACATTAGTACTGTATTTTAAGCATTCAGGTTTATTTCCTACATTGTGACTTTATTAAAAGTTCGATTTATACAGGATTCTGTTTATTTAGGGTTTGGTTTTGACAGGTTTCACTGTACTAGTAATAACAGATCTTTTTCTCTCTATTTATTACAAAAAAAATACATTCTATGGGTATAGTGGTGTCCAACACATATTGTGTTGTGATTTTGTTTTGTTTTTCTTCGTCTGGTGTACTCTATATGTTACCAGATTTTCTGGTTTGTCCATTTTTGATTGCCCCTTCGGTATTCTCTACCGTTTATTCAAATCATGAAATGAGAAATCTACATAAATTCCCTAACATTTATTTACCCTATGTTGCCAGTTTCTCTTGTTTGTCCATTTTTGATTGCCCCTTCGGTATTCTCTAACAGTTATTTACCTTATATGTTGCCAGTTTCTCTTGTTTGTCAATTTTTGATTGCCCCTTCGGTATTCTCTACCGTTTATTCAAATCATGAAATGAGAAATCTACATAAATTCCCTAACATTTATTTACCCTATGTTGCCAGTTTCTCTTGTTTGTCCATTTTTGATTGCCCCTTCGGTATTCTCTAACAGTTATTTACCCTATGTTGCCAGTTTCTCTTGTTTGTCCATTTTTGATTGCCCCTTCGGTATTCTCTAACAGTTATTTACC
>MJUT01064869.1:109917-143309 GCA_002080005.1 Gigantidas platifrons | reverse complement strand
GTGGGTAAAACTGAATGCCCCCTAATGCCTTGCAGTGGGGGTATAAATATATATCTTTCTTATAAAATCTCAAGACAGAGGTATGTATCTTACATAAATATGTACTGTGCACAATAATATATGGTAATTTCTTTTTTTCAATATGTGGTTGGTTCAGTTTGTAAAATGATTCTATTAGATATTTGACACTCTCCACGAGGGTTACATCCTAAAATGACAAACTCATATTCTATACTGGATTCTAGTCCAAAAACACGATGATCTTGTCTGCCATACAGAGGAATAGTTTTCCATGCTCGACTTTGAGCTAATGGTCTGTATAACAGGAAGTGAGATATTTGTTGATCCACTGTGATATCCTGCGGACTTGAACTGTAAACTTGTATGGATGATGTGAACTGACGACACAAACTTTCTACTATGACAGGAACTGAAAACATAAATATTAATATTAAATCTAAACCCTTCCGGAGCACCTGAGTTCATCCCCTGTTTTTGTAAGCATACTTTTATTCCGGTGTGTAGAATTTCTGGTTAGGGTTAGGTTTAGGATTAGGGTTAGCATGGAAAAATAACCTAGTGCAATAATTCCTCTGGAAATTATACACTAGTGTAACTTGTCCTCTGGAAAGACTACACTGGTGGAAAGAACACACAGTTACATTTTTAGTGGGGTTCGTGTTTCTCGATCGTTAGTTTTATATGTAATGTTTTGTAGATTGTTGTTTGCTACTTTGTTCTTTTTCTTTTGACCATTGTGTTGTCTGTTCTTCTTGGATTTGCAGATCCTGATTTCCCCTTTGGTATCGTCATAGTCTTCTATACGTGTTGACTTTTTTGTTAACAATATATATATATATATACAAATACAGTGAGACATGTCTAAAAACCAAACCTCCTTAGAACCAGCTTGTGTGTTCAGAATAGCCAGGTGATCAGTTTATACAGGTTAAATTAACAAAGATATCCTATATTGGGACTTTATTTAAAGTTGGGTTTAGACAACTTTTACTGTAATTAAAGAGGGTTTTCTTCCTAGCCGACTCCCGGAGATCCCTCACCAGTACCCAGTTTAACAAATGAAATTCAGTGCTTTATCTTGACTAGGCAAATAATGTGTGATATGTACTTTACAAAATAAGTCGGTGGCCTTTAAGCCATTTACCAGCGATCTCTCTTCTATTATTGTTTTCACTATAATTGACAAGGTAATTAACTCTCACTTGAACTTGTCAACTCTCATGCTCTATTAAAGTGATTATCAGTGTACATTGAGATAAACTTTATCATAAATGTACTTTGTTGTACGAAATTACGGATTTTTACGAAATTAATTGTAATAGCAATCCAATATTCAAGAAACAGTGTAAAGAAATCGAAAGTCGCATAAAAAAAGACAAAGCAAAGGACATAAACAAAGTAATGGACATAAACAAAGCAAAGGACATAAACAAAGTAATGGACTGGACCAGAAAAGACAGTACAGTACAAAACAACTTTATTTAAACGTTAAATGTAAAACAAGTCAAGTTAATATTTAAAATCAGAAATAGCAATAGATCAACATTTAAAACATTTCAGAAGTTTAAAATGTCCAAGTAAAACCACTTTAATGTGAAGAGCACGGACAACATAATTTAATTAAGAAATAATAGGTACGTTAAAAAGACGACATTTCTCATGATTAAAGACAACATTTACACAACCAATACGATTTTTTGGGGAAATTTTTCAACCCAGCGCATTTCATGTGTTGCCATTCCAGACAACCATCACATGCTAAGCTGTCCTCTGCGTGCAAATTTTCTTGCAAGAGTAGCATAAATACTCTTTTCCCACTTGAGTTTGTCCTGAAATTTGTTCCTCTATGTATACATGCATATGTTAGTCTAACATATTTCAAGTCACTTTTTAATGTTCTATTTGGTGTCCTTTTTAAGGCATATTCCACAGTTTCTGAATTTCGTCTATAGAGTTGAACAAAATTATTTTCTTCATTTACTTATTACACTTTCTAAATTTTTAAATGTTTCAAATTTCTGACCAACATATAGTTCATCCATTTTGTTGAGATTAATTAATCTTTTCAATGTTCAATTGACAACAGTTCATAGCCCCTGGTGTGAACCGATTAGTTACGGGAGATTCCGATTTAAGAAATAATTCATGGAAGCCATATGTATATATTGTTTTTACCACGGGTAGGCCTTTTATGTCACAAAGTTTTACCCAGAGCGTTAGCGAGGGGTAAAAAGCTGACATAAAAGGCCTACCCGTGGTAAAAACAATATATACATATGGCTTCCATGAATTATTTCGATTCTTATATGTAAAAATTGGTAAAATATCGTTATAAATTGTCGATGATGTCATAAATTACAATGGGTGTAGGTATATATTATTTTTACCACGGGTTTGGCCTCAAAGCGTTTGAAGGACGCCATATTAGAATTTATTATAAATTTCGTATTTTTCCGGTAATTTCGTACAACAACCGGATGCGAGGACTCGTAGCTTTAGAGGCTCTGCGTCCCCACATGCGGGGACGCGGAGCCACTGCCAACAAAGAATTGAATACTAAATAATTAATTTTTACAAGGTGTAAACCATTTGCACATTTCCAAGTTTTATTATAAAATTATACATTTTAAGGAATCTTTCCCTTTAAGGATGTCAACAGGTCTTCTGTCTTGCAATGTGCAATAAAAGTAACATATTTTTCCCCATAATCTGTTCAAATATTGTTACAACTTGTGAATTGTTATCTCTTTGCAATAAAATTAATCTCTATAATTTTTACAAGGTGTAAATATCTACTAATTATGAATAAATTGTTCGCAAATTCATTGTCCTTTATATTGTTCTTGCTAGAACAAGTACCAATTTGCACGACCTAATGGAATAACTCGTATAATGAAAGTATAAAGATATGTACTTTTAGAATCAAATCGGCAATGTGCCAAAGGTTGATTGGGAGTGAGTGACTGTTGTTTACCACAATTATTCAGCTATATCATGGCAAGAACAAGTTAATTTTCAATGAGATGATGATGAGGTCTGCTTTGTACTACACCAACACACTTAGCTCTCTGAAACAATAGTCTGCAGATAGACATGTTGCCCCATTTGGACATATTATCTTGATTCTGAGCTAACTCTTCTTTGCTCTTTCTCCTTTATGTTGTGTACTTAGTTGAGAAGCAACAAATGCCAAATTTTGTAATCTTTGGTTTGACACGATCAGGACTTCAAACCAGGATCAACCACACTCGAGGCAACCATGTTAACCATTACACCACTGATGCTGTTGATGATTTTTTTTTTTACAAGGTTAAAATATCCACAAATTATGAGAAAATTATACTAAAATTATTTGTCCTCGACATTGCTCTTGCTACACAGGGCACCAGTTTGTCGGTCATAAGGGAAATAACTCTTACAACAATGCGTCATTTTAGAATCAAATCTGGAATGTGCCAAAGGCTTATTAGCCTACCTGGTATAACACTTTCACTTTGCATTAGTGTTGTACATTGCACTACTTCAGAATTAGGAGATTTTCCTGCCAAGTTACTGGCACTGACACAGAAGTAATAAGTGGTCCCTTTACATAGGTTGTCCAACAGGATCACAACAGTGGCATTGTTGTGTGGCAAACCTTTGGCCACCAGTCGGTCATCTGGAACATTTTTGACAATGACTGTTTCCTTAAAATATAAAATTTTAGAATTGTCACTCAACTGTAAATAAAACCATGTACAAGATGAAGATGATGTGAGCTATAACTGTGATGCTTGTGTAAGGCGATCAAACCCATGATCTACTGCACGTGAGATGAGCACTCTTTTAACATTTAAGACCATCAATGCATTTGAAGAATTTAAGACTGTATTAAAAAAATTTAAAAGGGAAAAAAAAAAAAAAAAATGAAAATTGTCATGAAAAACTATACATAATTATTCTTTGTACATGAATCTTTTGTTTGAGTTGACCACAAAATGACTTCAGAAGAGTATGTTGGGAAAAAAAACAACATGGTTTTATATGAAGTATATAGGAAAAATCAATGTATAGATCCCTATATGAACAATTATAAATAACATATTTTGTTATTCAATATGACATCATTTTAATCGATTTTATCATTACTAAGTATTTACAATACTATTTACAACATCACATCTAAACAGACATCGCAAGACTATTTACCCAAATAAAGGCAAATTCAACATTCCAAATTCGTCTTGTATGCAGAGTAAACATTGAAACAAATCCAGAAAGCTCCCTCAATTCCCGTTTTTGGACAATTTGTTTTTTAAAGTTTTAAAATTGTGCTCCAAACTGTTGAAGGTTTATACAAGAAGGAGATGAAAAAATAATAAAAAATTTAAAACATAATTTATAAACATGCAATGTTTGCGAAATTCTAAAATGATTATTTACTATATTTAACAACTTTTTGAAATAAACATCCACGAAGAAAATGTCTTTCCTATTAAAACTGATGAAAAGAAAGAGAAATATTTCTGCATACTTAAGGCACATGCAATTTGAGGGATAGGGAGTTATGGTGTTTAACGACACTTGCTACAATATTTCACTTATATTGTGGCGATCAGTTTTATTGGTGGCGGAAACCAGAGAACCCAGATAAAACCACCGACCTGCAGTAAATTACTGACAAACTTTTATCACATAATGCTGTATCGTATACACCTTGCCATGAGCAATTTGAATGAATTCGGTTCCATCAGTAGTAAATATTATCATTATCTTGTGTAAAATCATATTAAGCTTGACTTTCAATTAATAAGTGATGTCATTTTTTTTTTTAAAAACATTGTAATCAGTTTAGCATTAAATTTTTTAATATTGAACAGGCTTTAAAAACTTAGAAATTAGAAGATTTCATATCTTCTTGATCGTTTACATTAGCGGTTTGGTTGGTTTATGGTGTTTTCACGTCTCTTTCAATAGTAGTTCAGTTATATCGTAGCTGTCAGTTTTATTGGTGTAGGAAACTGTAGTACTCAGGGAAAACCACCGACCCGTCACAAGTCACTGACAAAATTTATCACATAATGCTATATCGAGTCTATCTCGCCATGAGCGGGGTTTGAACTCACAACTTTAATCCAACCACCATACAGCCCCCCTTTGCAATAGAAAAATATTTAAAAAAATATATATAAATTACCTCAATTTCTAAAGATTTCTGTTCCTCAGAACAGTAATGTATTTCATACTGGTCTATTACATCATGTATACTCTGTGGCGGA
Source organism: Gigantidas platifrons (assembly GCA_002080005.1). Taxonomy (NCBI): domain Eukaryota; kingdom Metazoa; phylum Mollusca; class Bivalvia; order Mytilida; family Modiolidae; genus Gigantidas; species Gigantidas platifrons. Next base: position 138,030 of record MJUT01064869.1, on the reverse strand, counting down.
GAAAGCACTAAAACTACACAATCTTCACTACGTGTACATCGACTGACATCTACTATAGGAGTCATTGGAGCTGAAAGACAATGTACATAATTTTATTGACTTTTGTTAATGTTTATGATATGTGTACTTTGAGTAAAAGACAGGAAAAACTCCAACTAATTCTTCACTGCATGTACAGCAAGGTTAAATTGGATCTTGCAGACAATGTATAAAAGTTTACACATGTAAACCCTGTGGAGATAAAAGATCTTGGGTTTGATTCCTGGTTGATTCAAATTAAAGAAAAGATTACGGTATAACATGAGTTTTTGCTGTTTTTCCACTAAGTGGCATTTACATAAGGCCAAAATAAAATATAGCTGTGTTTCCTATTACCCTACCTACCCTATTTTAAGGCCCCGACCCTAAACATTTTTTGGTCATTTCCCAATCAGCACCGTTAAAGTCACAAACTCTGGCCTATTAAGTCTACATAAAATGTTTTAACAAAATAAAATAAAATCCCTACCTACCTACTCTAATTTTTCTCAGCATGTAATAGGAAACACACATATATTTTATTTTGGCCGAAACTATTTTTACTTATTTGATTTCTTTTTTCAAAACGTTATACTATCTAAACTTTTACGTCTTTTAACTTTTATCTGAAACACAGCTGTACAGAATCTAACTATATTGTGTTGAACGAGCGAAATTTAAACTTACTGTGTCATAAAAATAGAATATGTTAATGGAGCTGATTTTAACGTACACGGCGTTTCCAAATAGATATACCACTGCAGCATTAAGAAGTATATGGAACGTAGATTGATTTGCTTTGAGCCAAGATGACTTTATTTAGGGTTAGGGTTTGTTTCTTGTCGTTGTTATTTTTACCAATACTGGTATATACTTTCTAAATATTGTTCTTTTTTATTTGATCATTTAGTACAAAATTTTTATCTAGGAATCCTTTAAGTGAAATATTCTGCTCAATTGGCATTTACTGGAATGTTATTAAAGGGAAGCAACTCTAGATTTTTTTTTCATTCCTAATTTTTTTTTGAAAAATGATAAAAATCTTTTTGGAGTGGTTGGAATAAAATACAAATATCTTATTTCACATATAAAAAATGTGTGATACATGTTTTCAATAAAAGGAAAACAAGTCAGTTCCCCAAATCTTTTTATTGATGACTAAACCATATAATTATCAATGTTTTTTGTATGACAACAATAGAAAATAACACCAATCAATTGTAATCAAAGTATTCTGATATAATTATAAAATCAATGATGGAAAAAATATTACAACAAATCATGCCATTTGACAATTTTCACAACGATTTTGCTAAAATTATGTTTTTCACGCAAAGAGTCAAAATGATCCTGCTTTTATATTCACTCAATATATGAAATATAGGGATCCATATATGAAAAATTATATCACACATTTTGCCAATATTCTAGAAATTATAGCTTTTAAAGCTATTTCTGAAAAGTAATTTAAACAATAAAAGAAGGCAATTTGATAGCAATTTAACACTTTGCAGCTGTAGCTAGCATAAGAACCTTTTAAGTAATTTCCCCTTATGTTCTCTTTAGTATCAGTAGTGATAATGTCTTAATGGTGGGGATTAGTGGAGTTAATTATAAAAACAATCTCACCAAGGATCCAGTCCTCATGATGAGCACCAGTCCTCTGACCAAAGACCAGTAAAACTTTGTTCGGACCAGTAAATTTTTCAGTTTTTATTTAGAACTATATAAAAATAAATTCAAGAATTTGATTCGGACCGGTCAATTCAAATTTTCATTTCCAGGACTGAGAATTTCATAGGAATTTTTTTTAAAAGAGTATTTTGGTGATCTAAAATTATCATTTAAATTGATGTGATAGTAGAAACTCATTTGTACGAGCAGCAACTCATAGTGATAAATATAGAATGATGCAGTTATAAAGGTCTAGACAGACAATATCGCTAGTATTGAAGGACGAGCTGTGATATTTGTGATCAAGTATGTTGAGATCTTCAAAACTGGCATTATTTCAGTTACAAAAATAACACTTATCTAATATTTACTATTAGTTTTAATAAATTAATTCTTTATCTTCATAAAAATATATTTATAACAACCACTATACCTGTAGATTAAATATAGTGAACAGAGTCCTAGCTAGTTTGCTAAATTAAACAAACATTGATTTGTGGAAAAGGTCATTTAATCATTATCATAAATTGCAATAAATTGCATATATAAAATTGTTACATAATATAACATAATCATGACTGAAATTATATAATAATTACATAACATCAAATGAATAAATGACATCAAATAGCAAAGGTGGGGACAAAAAAGTGCCCCGTTGAAAATAAATGGTATAATGATCTAAATTAAAATTGGGTGGTAAGGGGGAGGGATTTAAAAAATTTCCCATATAATTTCGAACATCCGAATTGGTCAGCAGTGTGTTTGCAAAAGTATGTGCGGTAATTACCGTGTATGCTAAGAATAGATGATGACCAATCAAAAGTGTAAATTAATTGATCATGCACTGACCGTGTGAATTTACACACATTTTTCGGCAATAGGTTTGCAAAGAAACATGACCACGGATGTTGAAATAGATGTTGACCAATCAGGAGTGCACATTAATCGATCATGCACTGACCCTGTGAAATAACCGAAATTTTACAGAAATTGCATCATATATAATTATACCAATAAACAATCCTGTGAAATGACTTAAATCTACAGAAATTGCATAATTAGAAATTGAATCATATATCATTATACCAGTAAATAATCACACGAGGATTAAGAATATTCTTAACATGTAATCAAACAATAATATTTAATATATTAAAAAACACAATTTTTGTAACAAAAACCTAATATTTATATTGTTGACATAAATGATTTTATTGTTCCAAAAAAATAAATTATTTTCAATTCAAATTTATTATTGAAAGGGAGATAACTCAATCACATTAATATTACAAAAGTATCAGGTTTACATACAAAAGATATAAAAATAAATTTTAAATTCGAGTGAAACACATATTAAAAAAATGGAAAAATGTTTCCTTCTGGTATGGATGTCCCTGCTTTCAGCTTGAGTAAAGAGGGACATACACCTGGAACCGTAAAAGGGCTTAAAAGCCAAAACTGAACTTGCCCTTATTTTTGGCCATGAGACAATGAAATTTGAGTATGAAAATAACAAAACGACCAATTAATTAAATTAAATGTTATCCTTGACCTTATATATATCTTTATATAAATAGTTAATTTCAATTCTGATTTTATTACTTAAAGGGAGGTAACCCAATAACATAAATATTACAAAGACAGCCAGCCATATCAGATTTACATGATGTTTACAAACAAAACGTGTGACCATAGGACTTTCAATTAATGTAAATATAAATAGGGTATAACTACTGAATGAAAAAAGAAGAACAATCTGAAATCACACTTGTGCTCCTTTTATGGCCTAACCATCTGTATAAAGTTCAAACGATTTGCACAAGGGAAACATAAATTATTGAGCAGACATGAACGGACATGAGTAAAAAATGCCCCAAATGCATAGCACTAGTCATATAAATGACTTAAAAGTAATTAAAATACACATCTTACAGCCCTTGAAATGAAAATTTGAATTTACTAGTCTGAATAAAATTCTTGAATTTATCTTATTTATATATCTAAATAAAAACAGAAAAATTTACTGAAAAACAAAGTTTACTAGTCTTGGGCAGGAGGACTGGTGCTCATCGTGAGGACTGACCTTAATATAGACCTGATGTTGGGTAAACAAGTAAAATATTTCTTGAACAATTCCTTCAGTCTTACCTGATAAATAATGAAGATCTCTAAGCACCCCTTGTTCACGCCTGAAGTCGACAACTTTGGATGATAATGATTCCATTTCACATTGCTGACTCTGTACACTCTCACATTCAATACTGGCTTTTATTAACCTGCAAAATAAACATGTTTTTATTGATAAACATAGAATAACGACAGTTATGAAAGTTGAGACAGACATCAACTCTAGTATAGCACCAATGACTGCCAATGTTCATGTATGTCAAGACCTTGAAAACTGATGCTATTGTTTTCATCAGTAAAGACAAAATGTGTTTCACATCACTTCACCTAGCATCTGTGAGTCCGTTGCTGCTGACAATAGTCTATAAGTGAGATCAAAGGAAAAATGAATAACTCATGGATAATGTTACTTAAGAGTAACATGACGGGTGTCACCAGTGGAGTAGAAACTGCTTACCCTTCAGAAGTCAAACAATGTTAATTATTTACAATGAAAATAAATTGCTCACTTTGATCAGTCGAAGTAAAAAATTAGGTCAAATTCAACCTATCCAATATTAGTGGAATATCTTACAGTAAAATTGCCAGTCACAACAATTTTTGACTGTATATACATTTATTTTTTTCTAAGCTTTTTTGGTGGTGGTGGGAGTGGCACAGATTACAAAAGGTTTGAAGCATTTTTGTTTTTAACTTTGTTGATGGGGTAATGGCACAGTGAGCTAGTGATCTGAAGCATTCACCTCACTATTATGAGCTGTTTTTTAAGCGGTAACCATCATGTAGCTTAAATATTACAAGAGGTATTGTACCCAGTAACTTTTTTATGTGTTTCAAATGTCAGTGATCGGATGGCAATTGAATTCATATTGACCTATGTAAAAAATTATATCGGTAATTTGTGACAATTTCTCTTTGCAGTAAGCTCATAATAAAATCATTATCACATTGTCACTAATAATTTTATAAATTATCATTAATCTCAGTGTATGACCAAGGGTGAACAATAATTTATTACACATATATTAATCAACCAATCACTGTCATCAGTCATTAAGTACAACTCCGGTCGAAAAGATCAAAGGTAAACAATTGAAATGAAAATTAACTTTTTCAACATTTACAATGGTTTTATTTCTCAAATTTGCATTGATGAAATATAGATTCTCCTTCAGTTGCCCGTGGGTTTACGATATTTGTCCACTCAAGAGAGTTAAATTTGAAATTTTAACAAGCCGTCAGGTGAGTGGTTAAAATTTTAAATCTAACTCTCGAGAGTGGAGAAATATCGTAACCCACATGGGCAACTGAAGGAGAACTTGTTTCTCCCATTATTTAACACCAACTTTATTTCAAAAGCCATCAAACGAGTCAAACGAGTCAAATGCGGGGAAAGGCACGAGATATTTTAATCCTATAGAGGATTACAGAACTTTCCACCACTGGTTCAGTGGGGTTAAAACACCGTAATAATGGGGAAAGAATTAATACATATTAATACATGCAGCATTATTGGCTAAACAGCTCTTCATCAAATGTTTCACCATTGAAACAAAAAAATTACATGACATAATACATAATAACTTCTGGAATTTAGAACTACTCCACATAGTTCTATAATTAATTTCATTTAATGACTGGATTTTTAATATTTAATCATCAAAATTTTTCTCTAGGGGCCGTGATCGTATAATATAACACTAACCCCTAATTTTCTCTGTTTCTGACAATAACAAATTATTGATCAAATAATTCTATTGCTCTTTAATATTCAACGAGTTTTGCAGTAAAATATAATTACCTGCCTCGAGTCTGGCTCAATATCTGATATCTGATTATCATAATAGTTGGTTTTTTATTTGCCAAATATGCAATCTTTTCAACATTTTTACAAATCACAAGTTTATCTTGTATGCTTGATTGAGAAAAAATACATGTGTAACATATTGCTAAACTACTTATAATAAAGCATTGATTGATTGATTGATTGTTGATTAATGTTAAGTGCAAAGTATTTCAGCTATACTGATGACAGGAACAACAAGATGAACTGTGAGCTAATGCTCACTTATGATACTCCCGCATATATGTTCAATGTGTATAAAAACCAACCAAGTCAGCAAACAGGAAGTAGGAATGTGACGGGTCTAAAAAATGCTTCCCATGATATGGGGTACCTATATGAAGCTTGTGACCAAATATCAGATCTGCCATCAATAGTTGCTGAGAAAAATGCAACGAAAAATATCTTGGGACAGACGGAAGGACAGTATACCCCTCCCCACCTCCAATGGAACGGGGGTATAATAAAGTTCCTACTTGTATTGTTTAAGGATTGATCTCAATTTTTTTTTGGTTCATGAAGAAATAAACTCAAAAATGTGGTACACACTGTGCAACCCGCGAAGCGGGTTACGCAAGGGTGTGTACCACATTTTTGAGTTTATTTCGAATGAACCGAACAAAAAATTGTGATCATTCCTTATAAATTAATTCCTAATTAATTTTTTTCTTTTCCTAAAAATATTTTGACAGATAATAATTGCATAAAAAGAATTAAAATAAAAAAAAATCCCAATTGAGACCCCAACATGTGACTTCCAGTCAAAAATTTTGTTTATGGAAAATAACATAAATTTTTTATCCAATCAAAATCCCTTAAACACATCAAATTAATTTATTCGAATTTAACATGAAAAAAAAAAGAGTATTTGTGTTTGAAAGCAGAGAACTTTTTTTTAGATGAACCTTATTACTACATTCTATTTATAGCAACATCAGCCATGTTGATTGGTTGGCAAGCGTTATTCGCCAGTTGGGTTTAAAACTATATTAAACCTTGTGCATTTACTGTTGTAAAAAAGAAATACTCACTTTTCATTTAGTGAACTTGCCTCCTGAAAGTAAAAAGAAATTAAAATTTTATTAATGAGTTACTTCCCTTGATAGGGGTTGTATTTGAAACAAGAGGCAAACCTGGTTATTGATAATTATGTCAGTATTCATTAAGTCTATTCATTTTCACATATTGTCTGATGTTAAATTTGAACCAATTAAAATCAGACTTATAATAAAAATTTTAATTTTGGCCATGAAATTTTGCATTGTAATGATCAGCCACCAACGACATACTATTTATATCAGAAACCCTATATCTTTATAAAAAAAAAAAAAAAAAAAAACACACACAAAAAACAGGATACCATATGGTTTCGGCATGATACAAGTGCAGGAAGTTAATCACTTTTGACACTTTTGTTTGGAAACAGGTAGGGCTAGAATATCCAAAATCAATCCAAACCTTTATTCTATACCAATGATCATTGTTAATATTTCTGAAGAATCAGTCCAACTAAAACATACGTCAATGTGAATAAATATTGAGACTACAGACAGAAAAAGATGACATAACCATACCATAATACAACCTAAAAAATTGTCTTTGTATGAAAAAATCTAACATTTAATTATAAAACTTATGACACAAACCTCTAGAAATTCAGGAATATTTTCTTTGAGAAGTTCCTTTGCAAAGTTTTGCAAAGCTTGAGATGACCCCTGTATTTTTTCAATGACCTTTATCATATCATCCATGTCATTCTGTCGAATTCTTTCTTCGTATTCCAGGTCCGCTAAGAAGAAATTCCGTTTATTTTCAATCTCGGCTAGTAGTGCATCACAATGCATGTTTATCTCATCTCTTCTTTTGTTTATAGCTTGCTGTAAAACATGGTGAAGTTATATTAAGATAAAAAAAAATTATGTGAAAATCTCAAAACATTTGTTCAAGCGAAAATAACGTAACAGCATGGAAACCAAAAATGTGCCAGATGTCAACTAAAGTGAAATATAAAAGGTTTGGTTTATGGTGTCTATCACCACTTTCAACAATATTTCAGTTATATCGTGGCGGTCAGTTTCATTGGTGAAGGAAGCCGGAGTACCCGGAGAAAACCACTGACCTGTCATAAGTCATTAACAAACTTTATCACATAATGTTGTATCCCAAGTGCACATTTCCTGAGAGGGATTTGAACTCATAACGATAGTGGTAATATGCACTAATTGCACAGGTAGTTGTAAATCAAACTATCATATGACCACGATCAAGACTAACCCTCAAAATATTTGGCTGAATACATTGCTTAATAAATTTTAAATGATTTGCATAATCAGAACTTCAATTATTGAGCAGAAATTTGCGATTTTTGTTTTGTTTTTTATATACAATGTATGTAAGACTCAGATCAATGTCCAGTTTCTAATCGATGCCCAATCCTCAAATCGGCATCCAATTCTCAAATATATGGCCGTTTTTCACTTTCTCAAATCGACGTCCAATTGCGTCATTGACGTATACTTCAAATGACGTCACACTCGTTGGGACATGGTCTTGAAACAATGATGGAGAAGGGACAAGACCAGATGCAGAGTACATTGCACATTCTACCTTAGTGGACCCTAACCCTAATACTAACTTAACCTTAACCCTAACCCTAAACCTAACCTTAACCCTAACCCTAACCCTAACCTTAACCCTAACCCTAACCCTAATCCTAACTATAACCATAACCTTAAACCTAACCTTAACCCTAAATAATATTAATGAATGGGAAAATGCTTTAAAAACACACACAAAACAAAAAACAACAACTTTAAGAAACAGATAAAAAAAACACGCAAAACCAAACTGTCATTACCATTATTTTTTTATGGCAAACTTTGATCGTGTAAACGGCCCTATAGATATGCGAGTTTGGAAAGGACGCCGATTTGAGAATATCCTAAAATTGGACAGTGATTTGAGATAATGACGTCAGTGGACGCCGATTTGAGGAGTGGACGTCTATCTGAGTCTATCATATATATAAATTCAAATGATTTTCTTAAAAAAAACCCACATGTAATTGAAAGCAAACCTAAAATATTTGTATTATTTTGACAAATCTAGGAACATAATTCAAGAACGGAAAGATGAGCAAAATCTGAAACTGAACTTGAGCTTGATCAGCCTTTTATTGTCCTGACCTTGTATGTAATTAAACGGAAACCTAAATTATTTGTATTTATCAGCATATTAAGGGGCATAATCCTAGAACGGAACAAGCAATTTGAAATCTAAATGTGTATGCCTTTTACGGTCCCCGACCTTGAGCACAAATTTCAAATAATGTGTTTAAGGGGAACTAGTTATTGAATAGAAACCTATGGGCCCAAGTGGTATAATTATCTGCAATATGCTTTATTAAATTGATTTTTGCATTTTTCATAGCAATTATTTTTCCTAAATCAAACATATCATAGTTTCATCTTAAAATAATCTAAAGATTTTGCTGCGTGTATAACATAAACTGTCATTCCACATGTGAAATATAATACAATAATTCTATTCTTACTAGAATTTATCAATAACTCGTAATCTGATTGGATATCGTCACTTATTCTACGTCATTCGGAAGGAATTTATAAACCAATATTTCTGTTTACTGTACTACTTTTTTTGTAGCATTATGGCGTAGGAATATGAAATGAAAGCACCAAAGGTGATGTTAAATGATCGAACTGCTTGCATGTAGATTTTTTGTATGCTATGCACAATTGCAAAATATCGGTATACTTCTAGAAAAAGATGTCAAACTTTGAAATAGTAAATTGAGAGCAAACTCCAGAGACATCAATATGTTTTTCACATAAAACAGCTTTTTATCAAATGTTCCAGAATATGTTACATTTTCTTGTATATACATTTGCATATATATAATAGTGAAAATTTTGTCAGCATGGCCAAGAGTGAAAGACCTTGGTAAGTCTGCTATTAACAGGAAACCTACCTCGTCTGAATTATCGTTTACAACTCCTTTACAAAACTCATTCCCACAAAATAAAACATAATGTAGATATTCCTTTACCAAAGAATCTAATGGGATTAACTTTTTTAACCACCAGCAAACCATTGCTTGTAGTTTTAAAAGTTACAAGCATAATTCAGTGTTATCTGATATTTAAGAAGCATTGGGGGGAGGGGGGGACTACTAATATAATTATTGAATAGTGCCAAAAATGGAATTAACAGTTGGTGTAGGAGCTACTACAATAACATGCAACAACCCAGTTTTACATTCTATTACATTATTATTTTATTTCCCATCAACTGTTTACGACACTACATCTGTTTTGAAGGGGCAAGCAAATCAATGCGACAGTCAAAGTGGAATATTTAGTGTATTCAGAACCATTTGTGAGTTTAATTTTATACCTTGGAAAAGGGAAACATTTTTCTATATTGGGTCTTTTTCACTGAAGAGGAATGTGAAAAAATTTACAACACTAATTAATAGATTTGACAATGAACTTTTATCCATATATATATAGCCTTCCGAAGACAACAAAAAACTCAACATCCATGTCCTTTCCATTTTCATCTTTTTTGTTTCGAAGCCAACATCAACATTCAATTCCCGGAATTCCCTCATCCATTTACGGACACCTACTGGAGTATTATACAGGTTTTTTTCCATTATTTGTGTCCAAGTTTGTTTGCCGGTTGCCCTACTTTTATTTCATGTTTATTCTTAGGTGGAACATACTTTAAAAGCATGTATTGTTGACATAAATACGTCAGCAGTGAGTCAAGGTTAACAGGTCAAAATCTCTTTGGGATTTTCTAGACTTTTCATTAGATAGTACGTCAAACATCAGAACACGTGTTGTCTAAAGCACTGGTTCCAATCCTGAACAAAACTACGATGGTCGAGAACTAACGACACTGACAAACCAGTTGAATTGTAACCCCAAGCAGCGTAGGATATAAATAGACTATGTTTTAAAATTTATTCTAAAATTAAAAACAGACAACGCACATTTCGGAACAGGACAAAAGTAGAAAGGTACAATTTGTGTACACTTGCTGAAATATCCACACGCATTTTTTGTTGTTCAAATGTCAATTTTCAGACGTAATACGCTCTTACATAGTAAACACAATATCAATATTTCTAGATATTGAAATATCCATCCGCAAAATCCGCGTTGCAAGAAAGAAATACTGATAGATGAGCAAACGTGCATATAAGTACCCGATTTTAAGGGGGATTTATAATATATGAATGTTGCATGCATGCTCTTTCTGATATTTAAGTTACTCGTCCTCTTACAATTGACTCTATATATGGACTATATTTTTGTCCGGGCGGAAGGTTGCAACACATGTTGTGTAAAGCAGTGTCTTCCGGTTGATATGAGCGCTAGCATTAAACGAAATCTCACAATACGTTCGATCGTTTAAAAATAATCCACCAAGAATTATTAGTATTTAACGTTGAAAACAACACGATGTCCAAGAATAAGAATTATAAGGATTAAACACTGTGTTTTTAGGAAATTATGTACATATGCATAAACTCGGATTTTATTCAGTTTGTGAGTGAGTTGCCGGAGTTTATACATAGATAATTTCCTAAAAAACAGTGTTTAATCCTATAGTAATCTATCTATTGTCACTGAGGCATCAAAAATTGGACTTCTACATGTCTGTATTAAATATTTAACCATATTTGGGTCCATTAAAGTAGTTACACCCTACGACTTTTTATTTATTGATGTACCTGTAACAAGCTTAAAGGGGAATTTGCATTACTGCCTACCGACAAAATTTGTGGACAGAGCTTATCATCAAAAATCCCCATTGATATGAACAGCATATTTATGAAACTGTATGTCACATGACCAATGCGACCTAAAGGTCACACACCTCAGAAATTTGAATTTTCGAAATGATTTTTGTAGTTTTTAGACTAATGAAGAATATTATTTTTAATAACACTGAAAGTTTCTGAGGGAGAAACACTAGTAACCATGCCTGTCAACTATTTTGCTCCAAAAGTAACTGTGAAAACTATGTATCATTGATATTTCCTCCTGGAGATAACCGTGACCAAAATAATGAACAATCTGAATGTTTGCTCCGCCCACAGCTATTTATACCCACGGTCCCGGTTTAAGGCAGGGGTATCAATTTTGATTCTGTTTCTATAATCTTTCTATTAAATTTTGTAACTGTTTTGACAGTGTAGTATTTTTTGTTTTTTTCATTTTATTACCAGTAACCATGTTTCTGACTATTTCTAAGATTTACAACTTTTTACCAGTAACCATGTTTCTGACTATTTCTAAGATTTACAACTTTTTACCAGTAACCATGTTTCTGACTATTTCTAAGATTTACAACTTTTTACCAGTAACCATGTTTCTGACTATTTCTAAGATTTACAACTTTTTACCAGTAACCATGTTTCTGACTATTTCTAAGATTTAACAACTTTTTACCAGTAACCATGTTTCTGACTATTTCTAAGATTTAACAACTTTTTACCAGTAACCATGTTTCTGACTATTTCTAAGATTTAACAACTTTTTACCAGTAACCATGTTTCTGCCTATTTCTAAGATTTAACAACTTTTTACCAGTAACCATGTTTCTGACTATTTCTAAGATTTAACAACTTTTTACCAGTAACCATGTTTCTGACTATTTCTAAGATTTAACAACTTTGTACCAAACTTAAGACTAACCTGCATATCTTTCAGATTATCTCTCTGACATTTTAATTCAGTAGTTACATGTGTCTGACTGGATTCAAGTTTATTTAAACTTTTCCCCATGGTAATCTGAAAATAATAGAGTTATCTCCCATTAACAATTGATGGTTGCATTTTACTGTTTTCAATAGAGAATTTTGTACCTACATTTGTATTTTTATATGTACATGGTTACTTAATAAAGTATTACAATATGGAGATATTCCTTACAATCCTCGCAGCCAAGCAGCCCTTCAATTTTGACTCCGACCATTTTACATAAATATATATTGCAGTTTGAAGTGGTTTTTCTATGAGAGCTCCGTTTTCCTGCACCAATATAACAGAAATATTGTTGAAAGTGGGGTTAATCACCTATGAATCATAACCAAATCACAATTAGCAAATCTCAGGTGAATGAGCTGCTTGTTTACGACGAGTGACGAGTAAACCCAACCCAACCCATTTATTTTTTTCAGTTACTGATACTAGACTAACATCCTGATTAAGATAAATCAGTTTTCTCTTTGTGTGCAACACATTGGGAAAGTACAGATATTATCAGTAATCAGGTTTTGCATTTTCAATCAGAGAGTAAAACTAGAGCCTCACTTGAGGCTTATATGCCCACTTGGCACTTGGTTATATATGCACTGCTTGAATTCATAGTTTCTGTGACAAGAATTGCTAATCATTGCCATGTTTTTCACCAAACATTATTATATGATGAGTATTTGTAGATGACATTACATGTATAAATTGTACTCCCTAAGAAATCATTTAGATCTGTACTAAGGAGGGTTAGGGTTATGGTGCTTTAGATGCCGTTTTCAACAATATTTCAGTTATATCATGGCAGTCAGTTTTATAGATGGAGGAAATTGGGGTGCACAAAGAAAACCAACGACCTGCCGAAAGTCACTGATAAAGTGTAGTTCAGAGGAGAAGATTTATTAAGTTTCAGCCAATCAGAAACAAATGCTCAAGATGGCCATGTTCTTTGCCAATGAGGAATCTTTGTAGAGGACCTTACATCATTTGCACCATTTCAAAAAACACGTGGTATTTGCTAAGGTCAACCAATACATCCATTTACAGCAACACATTTGGCTTTAACTTGATTTAATGTGTGTTATTTGTTCTCTCCACAAATATAAATGGAAATACTGCTGACCTGACATTTAACAACTTACATGTAGACAATAAAATAGAGAATTATGAGCAACATAAAGGGTGACATGAGAGGAGCAGGAGATCCAACATCGATCTAGAACAACTGATCTTGTCCGTTATTGTTGAATTTAATAATGAGCAATGTTTCAGCTGTATCATGGCGAGATACCAAAACATGATGAAGATGTCTGTATTTTACTGGACCAACATGTGTAGCTGGATTTTACCAGTGCTAGATCAATGAAACAACATTCTGCCAGTAGACATGTCCCTCCACTCAGACACATTATCCTGACTCAGAGAGACCTAGTCTTTGCTCTTACTCCTCAAATGCTGCTTGCTTAGTGGAGAAGCAACAAATTTCATAGTCTTTGGTTTGACCCGATCGGGACTCAAACCCACGATCTACAGCACTTGAAGCAAGCAGGCTTACGATAAAACCACTGATGTGGTTCTTACTCCTCGGTGCTGCGTGCTTAGTGGAGAAGCAACAAATACCAGTTTATAGTCTTTGGTTTGACCCGATCGGGATTCAAACCCACGATCTACGGCACTTGAAGCAAGCAGGCTAACTATAAAACCACTGATGTGGTTCTTACTCCTCAGTGCTGCGTGCTTAGTGGAGAAGCAACAAATACCAGTTTTATAGTCTTTGGTTTGACCCTACAGAGGCTTTACAGTTGTATGCAACACAAAGTATAATTTACTAACGAATGATTAAAGTATTGTATTTGTTTAGTGTGTTTTTTTTTAATTGACCTACTATCAATTACTCACCTTCATATTAGAATATGAATCTTCAAGTAAGGCTAAATCATGTCCCCTATGGCACTCCATACTTTTACATTTTTTACAACAAGACTGTGAGCAATCAGAACAATATAATGTAAATTTCTCTTTATGAATGGAGCACTTTGCTGAATTAGAGTAAGAGTTTGTTGACTGTTCAATTTTCTTAATAAAATCCTTTATTGGTTCTACGATTTCATGATTTGAAAATGGTTCTTGAGAAGGATGTGAGCGTCGGAAACATCTGCCGCAGTATGAAGAACAGCAATTGAGGCAAGATTTTTTGGCAAGTCTTTTTAGTGAAGAATCACAATGCTGACACATAACGGGATTTTCAGGTATTCTTTCCTTCGCTGGCTGTTCAACACTCTGACGGACAGGAGATTCTGGTTTCTGTTTTTCCTTTTCTTTTTCTTTCTCTCCTTTACGTTGATCATCTTTGTATCTAGATATGATGTTTTCAAGGGCTATAACTCTTGGTAGACTACTTATTCCACCGCTGACATAGCAATTGTCTCTACAAACTGGACACCGAATGAAATTGAAATCAAACAGATGCTCGGCACATGGCTCTCTACATAACACATGAGAACAAGGGAGAATTATGGGATATGAATATAGCTCCAGACAAACGGGACACTGTAAATCATCGTCCACATCCATTTTGCCGATCCTGTTGGACTTGGTAGGTTTCCTCGTCCTTGATTGGGTAGATACACTCTGTGCTGACCAATCTACATTCGACCAAAATGCAGCATTGTTGTTCTGAAAAAAGAAAGATAGATTTTTATCATGTTGTTACAAAAACCTTCAATAATAACATATTGTATCTTGTTTTCATCGCTGTTTAACATTACTTGTTTTTGCTTTAGTCAACTATTAAAATTTCTAAATGAGAAGTTCAAGTTCAATATTTGGTAGGGGTTATTAGTATACATCGACAGCAACCTCCTTGGGACCAACTTTTGGGTTTGGAAAAGACAGGTCTTCAGTTTATACTTGTAAGTTAAATTTACAAAGATTTCCTGCATTAAGACTTTATTTAAAGTTCAGTTTATACAGGATTTCGGTTTATTCAATGTTCGGTATAGACAGGTTTCACTGTATATCCATATTTAAAAAGAGAGGATTTTACGAGAAAATAAATTTAAAAAATCCAAAATCAGACATATTAATAACCTGTTAAAATATGCAAAAAATCAAGTTATATAATACAATACAATACAATACAAATCTTTATTAGAAAAACCAACATTAATATCGGTGTCATCCCCACAGTTAACATGACATTAAATTCAATGTACCTACATGTATACAATCCATATAAAGAAAAGAATATCACATTAAAAGCAAATGAATGATCTGTTTTCAAAACATGATGAAATAAATTTGCATATGTAAATGGTATCATCCTTACAAGTAGGATTCAACAGTTTATTCAATACAGAAGTAGAATATATATTTCTATGACTCAGATCATTGATATGTATATTCGTTTTTGTAAATAAATTAGAACGTAGATCTTTGAATTTTTCACAGTATAAAAGAAAATGTTCTTCATCTTCTAATTCATTATAAGTAAGAAATGGTTTGAGTTTTAAGTTATACTCCATCACTAAGCACAAACCACACTATCAATGTAATGTGGCTTTGAATTAAGATAGAGAACTGAAGGTAAATCTTAATTCATATCATGCAAACTCCATATCATGTTTCAGAGTAATATTAATGCCTTTTTTATCTATGACCCTCTCCCTCCCTCTCCTCCTCCACAAAAAAAAATGAAAAAAAATGTTTGTAGAACTTTAAAGATAGTTCTTTTTTTAATAACAGAAAGATCTTTATCGCCATGAAATAGTTGAATTAGTGTTAAAGTTGGTGTTAAACACCAATCAATCAATCTTCATCATGTTCATATATACAGTGGAACTTGTGCAATCCGACACCAGAGTTTTCCGACACCCTGTGACATCCAACAAAACTTTATGGTCCCAAAGTATTTCTTTTCACTAAAATAAAAGTATTCTGACATCCTGTACAATCTGACACATTTCCTTGGTTCCTTGATGTGTCGGATTAGACAGATTCCACTGTAATATGAAATATAATATAAAAAAATTGAAGTGATCGAAACAACACTAGATTTGTACCGGTAAATCGTCTGGCACATTTTTACCGGTAACATTTCAAGTGGACAGATTAAGCCAGGATTAAAGGGATTGTTTTATATTGGTAGAATTTCTTTGTTACTTAAATTGTAAACTGCAAAAAGTTAATAATAATATTTCACTACATGTTCTTAAATCTGTATTGATTACATTTTTACTAACACAAAAAAACCTTGCTAATTTGATATTCTTAAAAGTTAAAACTTTCTATGTGCCGTTTTAATTTCGTTTTGCTAATATCATGGTCACTTAGAAGTGTTTTATTTTGATTGCTATATAATGCATATTGGTTCTTTTGTATCGTGAGTCTGAAATGCAATGCATGTTGGCTTTGAATAATTATTATGCATAAGATCGTATGTTTGTAATGTGAGCAGACAGCAAGTTTTGCTTTATATTTGTATGCTATGGCACAGCTGGTCAGTGCATCCCCAGGTGGCAGATACAGGTACCTTCTCCAGCGGCAGATCCAGGATTTCAAGTTAGGGGGGGTGCACTTAAAATAGGAGGGGGGGGGGTGCGCGCCGGGTGAATAAAGTTTGTCAGTGACTTGTCAGTGGTTTTCTCCTGGTACCTCTGGTTTCCTCCACCAATAAAACTGACCACTACAATATAACTGAAATATTGTTGAAAGTGGCATTAAACACCATAATCCTAACCCTTTAATTCTAGTTGAAATGTATTATTGTTCTACCCATTTGAAAATTCTATTTTTAGTAATGATTGCCATCTTAGATAGAAATTGCAGTTGTTGGAAACACTTTTGCAAGAAGACCAGACCACCTAATTTTATCTGATTTGAATATGCCTGGTGTTTTCAGAAAAGAATATGCAAATTTGAAAAGTTTAAAGGTGAACAAATGACAGACACTGCATGATGCTGTAAATTAAAAGAAAATAAGAACAAACTAGGCCAATAAATCAGCAAAATATTGTACTGTAAGAGGATAGGAATGGACTACAGCAGCCCCCTCCCCCCATTTAAAAGGCCAGCCCTTCTGTAATGACAAAGTGGCATTATAAGATGGGTGGACTCTTGAGGGGAACAATTATAGTATTATTTTACAATTATTGCTATTTAGTTTATTTTCCCTTGGACTTTTAAAACCAATATACAAATGTATTTCATATCACGTAAGCGCTGAGATGATTCCAATTATCGCTAATCACTAAGCGTTGTCAAGGACGCACATAGTAATATCGCTGTTTTCTAATATGACGTTGTAATGACGTAACATTACCAAATCCTTGATAAACATACTGTCATAGCGATAAAATAACTAGTATTACTGTGAGCACAGCTCACTAAGATATACCCCCGCTCCCGACATCTGTCCAACCTATTTCCATAACCAAAACATTACTGATTGTTCCGACCAAAAATGAAAGGGACTCTCCTCTATTATCCAGCCAATGATTATTTAGTTTCACCAGATTCCATCATACAATTACTAAAATTTTCATATGACATTGTATAAAATATAAGGCCCCTAACTCTGGAACAATATAAGTGAATATCATCAAAAATGAAAGAGACCCTTCTCTCTTCATGAGTAAAGTACTGCTCAAATTTCAAAATATTCTGAGAAACACTACTCAAGTTATCATACGACATAGGGTAAAAATCCTATTTTCCGTCATATCAAATCCAATAATTCTGGAATGACAAAAGTGAAAATCGTCAAAAATGAAAGGGACCCCCCTCTCTTCACCAATAAACAGCTGATAAAATTTTAAAAGATTCTAAGAAACAAAACTCAAGTTATCGTACAACATAGGATTTTTCTACAGAAGGACGGACGGACATGGTGAAACGAGTATACCCCCCTACAACTTCCTTGCGGGGGGTATAATCAAAGATGTTTCTTAAAACTCAAGGACGTTTCTCAGTCATCTCTCATCTCAGGGGCTTCGCCCTTCGATGAGTGATGACAGAAACCTCATCTCGTTTTAAAAAACATCGTTAATCACTTATTACATTGCCTCTGAAATCTGTCCTGATAAGAGGGTGGCCTTTAGTGACAGGGTGACTACTGCAACATTTTCTTTGAATCTGACACTAGCTGCAGATAAAAAAAAAACAACTCAAAAATAGGGTGTTTGACATTTGAAGATATTAAGATCATTCTCATCCTGCCTCCAGTAACATTTAAAATTCTCAACACAAAACTCTTACCATATAACATGACATTCTTTCTAATTTATATGTACATATCCCCGGAATAAACTAAATCCTTACAATAACAAAAGTTCTAATAATAATCAATGCCCTTCATAAATTTTGACAGTTCCAATACACAATTTAACACTGTCACTTACACAAAGCCTAATCTAGTTTCGTTGATTTTTAATTCTCATTATCGGCTGTAGATTAGGGTTAATACCTTTTGACAAAGAAAAACTAACAGAGAATTCCACAGGTCTAATCCTTAACCTTGTGTGATCAGTTTCAATCAATCAATACACAAAAATTACATAGAAAATTAAATACTTTAGTCGATGCGTACAGAGTTAACTCAGACATGCTGAGGAAGCCATTTTTAATTTTAATTGTGAAGAACAAATCTTTAGAATATTGAAATCAATATTTACTTTAGAAATAATGCATTGATAAGACTGTAGTAATTACAATCAGAAGCACATTATTTATTCATTGTTTTTTGTTTTTTTTTTATAAACAAATAGACATTTGCAACAGTCAATAACATCTATTTAATTGAGGGAGTAAGCAAGTAATTGTTGTTAAACACCAAGTGTGCAATATGTCAGCTATATCATGATGAGAACAAGCTACATTCGATGAGACGATGATGTAGGGTTAGAGTAATGTTTAACACCGCTTTCAACAATATTTCAGTTATATCATGGCAGTCAGTTTTATTGATGGAGGAAACCGGAGTACGACTGACCTGCCGCAGACAAACTTAAAGCTTTATCACATAATGCTGTATCGAGTACACCTCGCCATGAGCAGGATTCAAACTCATAATGTTAGTGGTGATAGGCACTGATTGCATATGTAGTTAGAAATCCAACAATCCTACGATCATGACTACCACAGGCCCAGTCCAATTTGTACTAGATCAACACGTCAAGTTGGATTTTTATAGTGCTAATGCACTGCAACATCTGTCCGCGGCTAAACATGTCTCTCCCCTCAGACACATTATCCTTATGGCCACGACCGACATCCCCCTCATTAAATGGAATGTATATAATGAGCACTTTACATACATGCAAGGGACACCTATTGAAATATCTAGACTGTCTCTTATATACAGGTTTTGCTTCATTAATTCTATCAAATAACTTATTCTACAAATTCTCTTGGCATGGCCTAAACTTTGTGCTGACTCTTTACATTACATACAAATACTTATTAGAAAAGCAATATTAATTTTGAAGTTTTGAAATAAAATTTAATTTAAGACACAAATCTTCTTATGAATGGAAAATTATAAACTGAAAAACTTTTAAATTCAAAATTTATATTAAATAAATATATGATAAAGATTCAATTCTATGGAGCTTTAGAAAATAAACAAGTCATTTAAAGTTCTATTTGATTTATCAAAAAAAAAAATAACAATAATAAAATAAATAAAATATAAAAGGAGTAAAAATAAATTATTGACATAATTTAAAAGCAGTGATGTGAAATTATAGGATATACTTTAATATGCTTGAAATAGTTATGTTACCTACAGTTTTATATTCAAATTTTACACTTTTAAGAAATAAAAGTCAGAAAATATAAATCTTTTTTTTATCTTAAAATTGGTATATTTTATGCCTCTACTTTTATAATATAATGTTATTTTTTTTACTTATAACCACTTTTTTTGAATACTTACATTTATAGGGGCTGTCGTAATCTTGATCGTAAGGTAGTTTGATTTTTGCAACTACCTATGAAATCAGTGCCTATCAGTTTGTCAGTGACTTTCAGCAGGTCTGTGGTTTTCTCTGCGTACTCCTGTTTCCTTCACCAATAATATTATGCAATTAAAATGTTTGATAGTGAACAGTTTTGGTGCATGTGATAACTTAGTCCTGGTAGATAAGTCCAGATGGACCAATATTTCTAGTAAAATAAATACAAGGTTACAATTTGTTTCTAGTCTAAAAGGTCCTTGGAATAAATTTCCCACCTGAAAAAGTCCATGGGATATTCCTTCCTAGTAAATATGGACCATGGACTTATTATACTAATAACTTTATTCTGCCTTGACAAATTTACAACAGGTTTTCTTTTTACTTTTACACACATGGGTCTGTTTTTGATCAGGTGAACCAAAAAAATTGTTATGGATAGCCAGAAGATTCAGGGTTAGATTAGGATTATGGTGTTTAATGCCACTTTCAACAATATTTCAGTTATATGGTGGTGGTCAGTTTTATTGGTGGAGAAACCGTAGTACACGGAGAAAACCATCGACCTGCCACAAGTCACTGACAAACTTTATCACATAATATTGTATCGAGTACACCTCACCTGGGTGTGATTTGAACTCACAATGTCAGTGGTGATAGGCACTAATTGCATAGGTAGTTAAACATCCAACTACCATACGATCATGACCAAGACAGTCCCGCCAGAAAATTCAACATGAAATGATGATATTATTCCCATGAGTAATGGTACCATTAACACTGATCTATAGATACTTGAATGTTTAATTTCAAATTTCACTGGCTTTATACAGTGAGGTTGTATCTATTGATTATTTTATGAAGATGAAATCATCCTTTACTATGCACAAACATTAAATATCAATTGATCTCTTATAACATCAGAGAGAACTTGATGTTGAATTATAACAAGATCTTCAATAAAATACAGCTAAAGGTTAAAGTTTAGACAATTTTCACTTCACTAGGCCAAAAAAAAAACCTGCTTCCACTAACACTACTGATCAAAATTTTATTAAAATGAAATTCAACGTGAAAGGAAATTAAAATTAAGGTCATAGAATTAATACAAGTTATTGGTTAATAGTGGTGGTCACTAAAGCAGGTCTGGTTCAATGTTAACCACATTCCTCCTAATAAAACTACACAGGAAAATTATTTTGCTACAGGACTTCTTTGAAATTGCGTGAACTAGTATATACATTTATGTTATCCAGGGGCGGATCCAGGATTTCAAGTTAGGGAGGGGGGTGCATTTTAAAAAATCTTGCCGAGCGGAGTGAGGCACAACATTTTTTTGGGGTATTTCGGGGGGAAAATCACCATTTTATGCAAAAAAATCCAATTTTTTCCAATTTTAGGGGGGCATGCGCCGGGTGCTTCCCTCCCCCCTGGATCTGCCCCTGTTATCTCATTTATCTTACTGAACACAAATATTATCAAACAAAATCATGAAATTAATAGAAATTTACAAAATAACAGGAAATGATATATGCATCATTTATGATCACACAGATTTAAAACAACAGATAAAATAGATCACAATTATGATGTTCTGCAAGTAGCTTAATAAGGTCAACGACATTTGAAATTTTTTAAATCAAAATGGAGATTCCGTACTTGTTACTCCCAAACAACGCATGGCATTTACTCATACCAGAACAATCATAAAATTCAGTCAAACATTGTACATAAGTCATTGGGACCTGGTTTCAGTACATTTTTAAAGATTAATCAAACTAAAAGTCTTTATATTAGATTAACCATCTCATGGCTAAAGGAGTTATCTTATGTGAATACACTTAAATGTATAAAATAAGCTCCCTTATAGCAACTTTAGCATGAAATACTGAAATTTCTTCATAAACCAATTAATAGTTTTAATGTCAGGCTTTTGTTTGGGAATGAACATTTTTTATTTGTAGTCAAGTGTTTAAAATTTGTTGTTGAGTGTTAATATTTGATTGTTGATTATTACTACTTTTTATTTCAGGGAGTGCTTAGATTTTGTTGTGTGACTGTGTTTATATTTTGTTGTTGAATGCTTAGATTTTTTGTTGAGCATTTAGACTTTGTTGCTAAGCAATTAAAATTTTAACATTGCAAAAATTGTTTTTCATGCACAAACTTTTGTCCTTTAACACTTTTATATTATCTTAATAAATTATTTCAATTTATGCATCAAAATTGACATCAAATATGTACTTTATGGTTTGGGATGATTCAAGCTTATTGGAATGACATTGATGAAAAAACATCAGGACTTAAGCTTACAATAACTCTAAGGTTACATTTCTCTATAATCTTTACAAACCATTATTTTCCTTACTAACTACAAAAATGTATCTTGTTAGGATCACATAATGATATCATAATGGATCAATCTCACGAAAATGTCAAAACTTTATTCAAGTTCAAAATTTAAACTTAAGAACCTTATTAATTGTTTCTTTAAAAGTAAAAGTTTAAAAGATGATAGCAAACACTTCAAAAGATTATATATATTGTATACAAACAATGACTTTCTATAAGTAAGATGTCTTGTCAACATTTTATGGTTATTATACCCATAAAGATCATTCTGTGTCTATATGAAAAGAAAATTTAATGAGATATTATAAATATCATTGTTGTCAAGTCTGTAAATATAAAATCAACACTATACAGTAGGGTAGATAATGGACTATAACAAAGATAGGGATTAAAACCCTATGAGGAAAAGGTGGTGGATTTATAACAGCTGGTTAAAGCTTGATCTGGGGCTTTAAATTTCTAAGGGGCCATTCTTAATCCTAGGTTAGTGTGATTTTCTTCTATATATGCTATATGTTGTATCCAGTACACCTCATCTGAGCGGGATTGAAACTCACAACTTTAATGGTGATAGGCACTGATTGCACAAGTAATTGTAAATCCAACTACCATACAATCATGACAACCCCCTTAGAAAAAAGACTTTTTACCAACAAATTATATTCATTAAAGCATTGTGTTATCTTTCCTATGTGTATAAAGTCAACTATTGGAAGTCCAATTTTTATGTATTATCATGTTATTGCATATTTCATCGTTTTTGTTTTCTGTCTGTATAATGTAGACACAATGTCATTTTCACAATAAGTATTATATATACCATGGATCTTATGAATTAACTTATTTAAACCAACGAATCCAAAGGATGAGTTGGTTTAAATAAGTTCATGAGTAAGATCCATGGTATACGGTATATGATTTGTAACAGAAATTACATAATTGACAAAAGGGTGTTCTCTTCGATGTCTGCGTTAACCATGGAATAACATGTAGATCTTTATATTAGACCATGACTTAAGTTCCTCCCACTTCCATAGAATCTTAACTATTATTCTCATGTGTCGTCAAAATCATGGAATAACATCAAGATCTTCATGTTAGACCATGGTTTGCAAAAGTTCACAATTTTTAAGTTGATTACTGCATAAAAACATCAAAGGAAAATGCATATTTATGTTACAACCTACATTATATTTAACTGATACTTCTGAAGTTCTAAAATATACTCATTGTCACAGAAGACAGGTCCAAAATGAAAAAGTTATCATCCGGAAGACAATTCGGGACGCATGCACACACGCATCGACGATACCCATTACTATAGTCCTCTTTCGACGACACATCAGGGACAATTAGGGGTGTCTAATCCTACATGTTTCCAAACAAGAGGGCCGTAAGATGCCAAAGACGGTTGGCTAGCTGTTGTCATATCAAACGACCACAAGCAATTGACTTTTGTCAAGTTGTTGGTAAAACTGCTCTCTTACGATATGTACATGTCCGCTGGTTGAAACATTGTTTTATAATGGTACTAATTTATAAACAATACCTCGTTAGTAACTGTCTATTATCAGGGGCGGATCCAGGATTTCAAGTTAGGGGGAGCACACTTAAAATAATCGCGCCAAGTGCAGGAAGGCACGAAAATTTTCGGGGTATTTTGTGTGAAAAATCATGATTTTATGCCCAAAAAATCATATTTTTTCCAATGTTAGGGGGGGCGCATGCCGGGTGCATCCCCCCCCCTTGGATCCGCCCCTGATTATAATAGACAAGTTCTAAAGAGATATTGCATAATCGACAAAACATACAATACCATATGATAATACATACATTTTTTTTGTATAAACTAGACTTCCAATCATTGAGGAGTTAAGGTTATGGTGTTTAACTCCACTTGCAACAATATTTTAGTTATATCATGGCCGTCATTTTATTGGTGGAGGAAACCTGAAGTACCCGGAGAAAACCACTGACCTGTCGCAAGTCACTGACAAACTTGATCCCATAATGTTGTATCGAGTACACCTCGCCATGAAAGGGTTGGAACTCACATTACTGGTAATAGGCACTGATTACACAAGTAGTTGTAAATCCAACTACCATATGATCACGACCACAACGGCCCCATTTCGTTAGTAATTGTCTATTATGATAGACAAGTAATAAAGACATATTGTATAAATGACGAAACACCCAATACTATGATAATACATGTAGATATTTTAATTCTAATAATTGACTTGTTACACATAACCTCTTACAGTTAATGACAAGTTAAAGTCTGACCATTTCAAATGCAATAAATGTCAAAAAAGTCTAAATATTTGTAAAAAAGATAACGCAATGCTTTAATGTATTAATTTGTTGTTAAAAGTCTTTTCTCTAAGCTGGTAACGTGTTTATATAGAGGATAAATATACTGACTTACAGTCTACTTTCAGTTGTTTGAACAGCGCCCAAGATTTAAAAAAAAAGAAATTAAGACATGCTTTAAAAAAGAGGTGTTCTGTAACTTTTGATTTTTACTAGAGTTTTGAATAGATTTTTTTTTCATGTCCTTTATTTACTTACCATATAGATGGTAAATTTCGTGGACATACTGTATACGGGTAGGTGGTTAAGTTCACAGAAATTAAAATTCGCTAATATGAAGATCAAAAGTATTCATTAGGAACAAACTATGAAGCAGTTACTGTGCTTTCTATTCATTTGAAGGATAAATATAGACTTGATACAGTATCTACTGTCTTACAAGAAATTACTACTAACTTTACAAATAAAACATTTCACAATTTTTTTCCCAAACAAGTCCTTACCAAAAAAAAAAAATGTGAAAAACTTTCTTTTTCTTTTTTTTTTAAATATATTTAAGTTTATTTTTCAAACAATTTTTGTACTTATTAATTTTAACTTGGCAACAAATTACTATTAAATAATTAAATATCTTACCTATTGCCTTCAAGTCTAGCTACAAAATAACTGTCTCAGGTTCCTTATCAAATCTTAATATTTAAAATGAAAGAGTAGGCTGTTCATAGATTATACCCCTGGTTTGTTTCTCGTTCAACGACAACAAGTCATATCTTTAACAGCAAACTTTAGATTAAACCTTTCATTTGTGTACTTACAATAAGAGATCTATGCTAGTTTATTGCAGGTACCCCCCAACTACACAAGATGCATGCTGATAAAGCCAAGGGTTTGACACAATACTTTCTTTAACCGTTAGGTAAAGTTTACTCAACGAAATAATAAACAATTTACCTTACGATTAGTCAATCTATTGATATACACACTGTATATGTAGGCAGAGTGAAATGAAATATATTTATCTTCGTAATAAATAAATAAACTAAAGAAAAGGTCTTTTGAATGATCGTTTGATAAATATGTACAGCATTAAATGCATTTCATACATGCAACGACATATTAAAATTTCAACAAAAAATGTTGACGGAGAAAGCATTTATTAATGATATTTAAAAAAGCATATTCAATATTGTATAAAAATTTTAACAAAAATCTTTTTTTATTATTAATAAAATAGTATTACATGTAATAATGAAAAGCCAATTCAATACTGAATTTATTATCGTTCAGTATTCAGGTACTCATACACAAGGAACCTGAAAACAGGTTTTCATACATACAACGACATATAAAAATTTCAACAAAAAACTTTGACAGAGAAAGCATTAATCATTAATAATGATAAAAGGCCAATTCAATATTGAATTTAGTTAAAACATTTTTCATTAATTAATTCAACATAGCATTACAATATTCAACATGATACATAATAAAAAGTAATTATTATGTTTCATAGTTGAATATTGAATTTATGATCGTTCACAATTCAGGTATTCAAGACACAAGGAAACTGAAAATAGGATCTAAATTATTGAAAACTAAAAATCATCAATTCTAAACAAACAAGGAACCTGAATATGATTTTAATTATCTAAAAATAAAAATAGTCAATTCTAAACATTGTCTGGCAAAATGAATGTAAATATGGATAAAAGTTTGTAGACTTGATTGATATTTGACTGTGTGCTTTCGGATTATGGATTATGAATGGCTGAAGCCACTTTAAATAATATTTTAGCCATAACTTGCAGGACTTTGTTCTTGGCATAATTATTCAATTGTCCTTGTAATTTGTAATTTTCCTTGAAAAAATTGGGGGGGGGAGGGGGTTCCAATCTTCTTAGCCCTCCCCCTGTATCACAAATAAACATTATCATAAAAAGCTTTACTATATACACTGTATTAAGAAAATTGAGTGTCCCTCGTTATGGATTGGTTTTGAATTCACAACTTTAGCAGTGCAAAGGCACTCATTGCATAGATACCTCTTCCTTTCTAATTATGGAGTTAGAGTTAATGGTGTTTAACACTACTTTCAACAATATTTCAGTTATATCGTGGAGGTAAGTTTTATTGGTGGAGGAAACCGGAGGACCCGGAGAAAACCACCGACCTGTCGCAAGTCACTGACAAGCTTAATGACATAATGTTGTATCGAGTAAACTTCGCCTGAGCGGGATTCAAACTCTTGACGTCAGTGGTGATAGGCACTGATTGCACAGGTAGTTATAAATCCAACTACCATACGATCACAACCACGACATTCCCCCTCATTGCATTGATGCCTCTTTCATTCTAATTATGACTTAAAAATGTATCTCACAAAATCATCAAATAATATTTTTAAACTGCTTTTAAAAAACAAGATCACATTTGAGACCAGAACAGAAAAAAATACATAAAAAATAAGAACGAGATGCATAGAAATTATATACAATTCAGAATTGATCTTTAAGAAAATTGTAAAACTACTCTTTTTTGCATTAAAAAATAAAATAAAACTAGCTATATTTACCTGATCCTCAAACAGCATACTGTCAGAAAAAATACCCGGTGAAATTAATATACTGAAAAAAGTCCCATGTGGTTATAGAACTAGTTTTACAATTTAATGCAGAGGTGATTGATTTTGAAGTCGGGTCATGTTCAGTTAAACGTTCACTTTCTCTTATAGAATTATATTAAATGTAATTTGTATAGTTATAAGTTTAAAATATTCAATAAGTGTTTAATGTGCAAAACAACAATCCAATACACATCTCTTTTGTAAAGAACATTGGGGTACAAATAAGGGATTTAAATTACTTCATTCAAGAAATTTATTAAATATCCAACTAATGGACTTTTTTTTATTTCATTTCATTTGAGTCTGTTGTCACCACAGTTTGTTTAACCTTTTTTTCTTTAATTATAATAAATTTAAAAACAACAATTGTTAAACATTCTTTCTTAATTATGATAAATTAAAAAAAAAAAAAAAAAAAAA
>MJUT01064869.1:99564-109693 GCA_002080005.1 Gigantidas platifrons | reverse complement strand
ATCCGTTTTTTATATCTTCCTACCTTCTACACCCCCATACTGACAGATAATCCTCCGATTTTGTTGATACACAACATATCGTAGGCTGCAAAAGCGAAAGTAGGTCGAGTGACGTCTTTCCACCTTTCGTTCGTACTCGGGTTTTATCTTATATAAATATTAAACACTAGAAATTCCAAATTCAAATTACAAGGCGCTAAAATATGAACTTCTCATGTATGTTTCGTAAGGCAATAAATAAAACCAGAGAATGACCGAAAGGCGGAAAGACGTCACTCGACCTACTTTAAAAAACGGATTTTCCTTGAAGAAAAATCATTTCACTATGCAAATCAGTAGGCGATTTGTGTCCTATCGACATTTTGACAGGGGAAAATGCGGTTGAAGTGGCAGGGGTAGTAGGAGTGAGTCCAGCCTTGTGGTATTTTAGGTACATAGCGAGCAATATTTTTGACTCTACACAAGCACCTGTGGATGGAGATTGTGATTAAGCAGGCATTTTAATCTAATTAAAATCAAAAGTTAAACTTTTTAAATTTAATTTGACAAATTTACAAACATCTTATTCTGTAATGGGTCATGTCAGCTAACCTATCAGTAACATGCAAAATGTTATAAGATGTTAAAGGTCAAATGTCGTGGAGTTTAGTAAATTTTATGAAAGTTTTTCTTTGCGTTGAAAGTAAATATTTACCTTCAAAACGAGTATAAAACATGTATTTTCATTGTTTTTTGTGTGCAGCTTGTCTCCCAGCATCATTAATTATGCATGTCCCAATTTCCAAACTACATGTGCAATTCCACTCAGATGTTTACACTCCAGTATGAGTTGGCCTATGCCAATTCTTGTTTTATTATAATTCGCCAAAACTTCTTTCCTGTTTCTTTTTCTAACAGAATCATTTAAAATGCTCATATGATCGTATGCAGGTTTTCCATCAGCATTATAATCTGTGGACACAAAGAGCTCGGACTCCATATACAATGTACCTTTTCGCCTAATTTTTTGCTAACAATACATACAACTATGATGATTCAAGCAATTAACAATATTATATTTCTGTTTTCAGTTTTTAAAGAGCAATCATTATTTAAAAGGGGTCGTTGTGGTAGTGACCGCATTGTAGTTGGATTTACAACTACCTGTGCAATATGTGCCTATAACCACCAAAAGTTGTGAGTTCGAATCCAGCTTAGGCGAGGTGTACTCGATACAACGTTATGATATAAAATTTCTCAATGACTTGGGACAGGTCGGTAGTTTTTTCCGGGTACTCCCGTTTCCTCCACCAATAAAACTGACTTCCACGATTCTACTGAAATATTGGTGAAAGTGCCGTTAAACACCATAAACCAAAACTTAACTTTTCTTTATGACATTCTTAAGTTTAAAATGTTTCCATCTTCAAAGCTCCAACTGCTAGGAAACTACTCCCCCCCCCCTCCCCAAAAAAAAAAAATAACTGACTGATCTTTCACCTATGTATTAATGAAACAAGTAATTAGCAAATTAAAAATTAAACACTAAATAATCGCTACAAATATAATATACATGTAAATAGCCCTTGTATACCCCTACATACTGTTTTATTATAGGGAAAAACAAAGACCTTTTAAATGGAAGAGTAAGTTCCTTGTGAAATATTACAATCAAAATAATAATACTTTAAAAACCCATTGTTAATTTAAAGAAGGCAATATTTTATCAATAACTTTAAATTCTGCAGGCCTTTCAATTTTTTGATTTCAAACAATGCATTTTAAATATACAAGGCATCATAACCTTATATTCACATGCACAATAAAAAATCTGAATGAACTTTCCCTTTTATTTCACCAAAGAAATTCTTTATTTGAACTGGTATGTATATGTCATTGTACAAATATAGGTATACCATATACAATCCAACTTGTATTAAGAGGTCATGTTTGGGACATAGAAAAAGTGGCCTTATAAGATAGGTGACCTCTTAAAAGAGGTTAAATTCATATGAAATTTTCTATGTCTTGACATTAAAAAGGTGACCTTTTAATACAGGTGACTGCTTAATAGAGGTGACTGAATGAGCAGTTTTTACTGTACATGTATAGAATATATAGGTTTATCACCAATACAATACAAGAAATGATTTTTAAATATTCCCTTAAATTTTCTTTAAAACAATATCATAAAAGATCTTCTAATTTTCAACAAATATTCAAGATCAATTCAAATATTTGTTTTTCTGTCGACTGACGATTGATCTTAGGTAAATGTACTTACATGGTTTAGAACTGTGTAATTAAATGACGTTAAAACAATAATATAACTGATCGTGCCAGGTTGACAAAGAAAAAACTTGGCAATGTTATAATGTATAATATTATTAAAACTTCTGATATGATATAAGTGTAAAATGACACGGGAATAAAAAAAAACATATTTTTGGCAATGACGTTCCAATTGTTCTAATCTAGTTTAAAAAGATTTTCGACAAAAATGTATGTTATATAATACTGCATATAATTTTTGTCTAAATATTTAGAATTAAAAAAGAAATTAAGAAATTTCAAACTCATTTTGGCAGTTTCCATTCCATATTATCATCACATGCTATCTCATTGAGATTGTTTATGGTGTTTAATGCCACTTTCAACAATATTTCGGTTATATCATCATGGCTTTGAGTTGTATCTAAAGTCATAAATTAATTGTTAGTAATGAGCATGAGTGCCAGAGAAAATTAAAGACTAGCCTCTGAAATCACTGGACAACTTTCAGCAAATGTAAAGGACAGATAGCCAAGATATAAGTGTACAAATTATTAGGGGGGCTAGGCGTTAGGGTTATGGTGTTTAACACCACTTTCAACAATAATTCAGTTATATCGTGGCAGTCAGTTTTATTGGTGGAGGAAACCAGAATACATGAAAAAAAGACTGACCTGTCTCAAGTCACAGACACGCTTTATCACATAATGTTGTATTGAGTATACCTCGCGTGAGCGGGATTCAAACTCACAACTTTAGTGGTGATAGGCACTGATTGCATAGGTAGTTGTAAATGTAAATCCAACTACCATATGATCATGGCCATGACGGCACCTCTACGAATTATTAGTAGATATATAACATCAGTGAAATATAAATCAGTACATGTACTTACAATTTAATATTTATATAAAATTATTAATAAATGAAAATTTGGACTTACCCCGATATTTAAGAAAGAAAAAAATTACCCATATATAATACAGACAAAGTAGTGGATGCACATGGGAATTTCTTTTAAATCCATGAACATAACATCATGGCAATTATTTTCCTAATTTTTTTTTTATTATTAAATACCTGAATTCAAAGAAAATCCAACTGCTACAAATATATAATAATGATTTTCAAATAAGTTCCATTAGCACTTTAAAAATGAATATCACATCGTCTTGCCTGTTGAATTATCCAATAAAAATTTTATGTAATCCACTTACAACTGTTTTCACCACAAAAAAATGCTGAAGTATTTAAAATCAATTTAACAATACACTAAAAAAGAATGACCCATACGTTTTAAATCTGACACAAAGACAGACTTATCTGCTAATCCTAGATGTAATCTAAATGTTTTGGTAAAATTTAAATAACCCTATCACATCAGTATTAAACTATCAATTAAAACATCAAAAGTCGTCGCTGATGTGTGACAGTCCGTTATTGTTTGAACTAGTTAAAATATTTTTAGAATGAGTACATATTTAAATTTATTAGGAAGTATTATATGTTCCATTACCTGTCAGCCGGGAAGCTGACTTTTTTTATGGTCTTGCTAACTTGTTGAATGTTTTTTTTTAACTAATAGTCTAATTCATTGAAAAAATGAATACTTTGGAAAGGACTTATTAATCCAATTATTATTCAAACAATATTAGGGTGCAATAAATTTTCATGGTTATGAGAAAAAAAATGTATTCAATACTATGTAGCAATTTCATAATAAACATGGTTTCTGAGAAGAATATCATACTGAAATGTCAGCCAATCAGAAAACATAATTGCCCTAGCAGCCATGTTAAAAGCCAGGCTTGGTTCCATTTGCTCAAAGAGATTTCAGAGGGAAAAGATAACAGATGCAAAAGATGATACACTGACGACAATGGACATAAAGTGATGGCAATAGATCAAAGGTTAGCTAAATAGTTTTAAGTACATTTTTGTATGTTATCTGATTCTTACAATACAAACTAATTTTTTTTTGGAACTATTGGAAAACAATGGAAAAATTAATGTTGTACATAATTTTATGTCACCATATGTAAGCCAAACGAAAATGAAAACATATACATACAACTGAAAACACAATATATATAATGATTTTTTTTTATTTTTGGTGTTTTAACACCACTTTCAACAATATTTCAGCTATATCATGGCCACCAGTTTTAGTGGTGGAGGAAGCCTGAGTACCCGGAAAGAACCACCGACCATGGGCAAGCAACTGGTAAACTTATCACTTGCGGCTGTGAGTCGAGTGCACCCTTTTTGTAATTTACAAAGCCGAGCGCGAACCCACGCCGCAATATATATATATAAGAAATGAGTCCATATATAAGGAAAGAATTTTGTTTTGTCAGATTTCATATAAAATTCTAAAGACTGTAGATTAATGGTGGCATGATTAACCCCATGCCTCTTGAGA
The DNA here is from genome assembly GCA_002080005.1 of Gigantidas platifrons. Classification (NCBI taxonomy): domain Eukaryota; kingdom Metazoa; phylum Mollusca; class Bivalvia; order Mytilida; family Modiolidae; genus Gigantidas; species Gigantidas platifrons. The sequence continues at coordinate 105,021 of MJUT01064869.1, read as the reverse complement.
GGGAGGCAGGGAGAATATAATTCACTATGATTCAGCAATTAAATGAGAGGTGGGGTGGGGGCATGAACTGGGATAGTTTTGCCTAAGCAACTAGAAACAATGAAACACTATTTATCTGTACTTTCATTGCCATGGACATGCAATTGCAATATTGTCATCAATTTTTTTCAGATTCTTACTTGAATTCTTGGTGTCTCTTTCCAATTTACCTATTGTTTATTCATCACCTATGTCATAACATTACTGAGGGGCCGTTGTGGTCGTGATCATATGGTAGTTGGATTTACAACTACCTGTGCAATCAGTGCCTATCATCACTAAAGATGTGAGTTCAAACCCCATTCATGGCAAGGTGTACTCGATACAACACTATGTGATAAAATTTGTCAGTGACTCCTATTACCTTCACCAATATATGGGTAAAACACAATAAAGAGCAATGCAGTGTTGCAGCAGAGATGAAAATTCAAGTACTGTTATTCTTAAAGCAACATGTTTTCTATGATCTATAATGTCTTAAGTTGGTATGATGTTAAGATTACTCAGAATTACTTGTTATTTCTCTTTTTAATTAACATTTATTCACACAAGATTATAATTACACCCTTAAATATAGTTACATGGTTTATGTAGTGTCCGTAACCATATTTTCTGTTCTGCAGTGTTTATTCTGTCTACAATTGTTCATATTTTGACTGATTATAACTACTCTGTGTATTTTACATCTTCAAACATCAAAATATCAATCTTTTGACAGTGTTTTCTAGAAGATTTTTTGACTGGTTACAGACCCTACAGATTTCTGATAGAAACATACCTTTTGGATAAAGCCTGATAATTTATCCAATTGATGTCCGATTTTCATGAATTTGGTATCAAATTAATCCTGATTAATTTTTCTAAAGATTTATATTAAAATAGTTTTGTTGTTTTTCTATTTTGAAAAGTAAATTTTGGTGTTAAAATAAAAAAATTTCAAGTGCAACAGCATAATGCATTATTTGTGCAAATTTGTCGGTACCCTTTTGCTTGTTACTATGAGAGATACATGTATCTTCTTGAAATTTTGTATGCAACTTCGGTGTTTCACCATCCAAAACATGATATTAGAGTGATACCTTTAAATTTAATGGAAGCAGGTTAATATTGCACATAACACACTACTTTTGAGTATGAGCCCTATATTGTGTTTCAGCCGAAAACTGACCACCACCATATAACTCAAATATTGTTGAAAGTGGCATTAAACACCATAAACCAAACCTTACCTTGTGTTTTCTAGATCTGAGGTTTGACTGGCTTACCTTGTGTTTTCTAGATCTGAGGTTTGATATGTCTTTGTGTCTCTCTGTACTCCAGAAACTACACTGGGCCATATCTTAGTCATCAATTTAAAGGATGCAACCTGCAAAAACATGTCACAATACAATAAAACTAGGGATTACATGAAAATGAGATGGTTTTCACATTTAATTAAATATCAAAAAGTAGTTTCTGTCGCAATACTCAGGTAAACATGGGATGATTTTCAAATTTAATTAAATATCATACAGTAATTTCTGTTGCAATACACAGGTAAATAACACTATGTATGAAAGGTAGCTTAGAATTATCTCGTCAAATTTGAAATATTTAAAAACTAGAGGCTCCAAGGAGCCTGTAATCGCTCACCTGCTTTTCATATGTCAGGTTTCATTTTTTCACTTTCCCATATGGTTCAACCGTTCTATGTTAATAGCCATCTTGAATTTCCGATCAACGAAAAAAAAAACATAAATTTTTAGAGAGCCATATAAGAAACATTCCTAACCTAGAATAATTTCATCACACCTGTGGTTTTGGAGAAGATTTTGAAATTTCAGCCAATCAGAAAACATAATTAGCTCTAGCAGCCATGTTGAATTTCCAAATGAAACGAAAAATCATGTAAAAAACAGTAACATTTATACAAAGTTTGATTTGAATTGGACCAGTGGGTTTGTGAAGAATAGATTGAATAGATAAAACGATGAGGATGGATGCAAAGTGATGTCAATACCTCACATGAACCTTTGGGTAAGGTGAGTAAAAAAATACTTGCAATGCATTAAAATAGGAACAACAGTATAAAATTTGAAAAGTTGCATGCGGTATCAATTAAGAATCTGATTTCAGTCCTTATGATGACCACCAGACCTCTGACCTTTGACCAGTTAAACATTGTTCGGACCAGTAAAACTTTTATTTTTTTTAAAAGAAATATATAAAAAATAAGTTCAAGAATTTGATTTGGAACAGTAAATTCAAATTTCATTTGGAGGATTGTGATTTGACGTCATCCAGTTTTTGTTTTACAGGCTGAACATCACCTGTAAAATTGCATTTTCCACAGTCGAATTCACAAGTGAAACTGGTATCTTTTCAAATACAAAAATGTTATTTCATAAATCTTGTCATAAATAAATCACAATGTCTCAAAACAACAAAATAAATCTGCACTACAACTAACAAGAGCAAAATATTATCCAACTGTGAACCTGACATGATGATAAAATACTAATGATAAAAAAAAGGGGGTCCGTCGTGGTCTTGATCGCATGGTAGTTGGATTTACAACTACTTGTGCAATCAGTACCTATCACCACCAAAGTTGTGAGTTAGAATCCCAAATTAGGCAGAGTGTACACGATAAAACATTATGTGATTAAGTTTATCAGTGATTTACGGCAGGTCACACTAGTCAGTGATTTTCTCGGGGTTTCCTCCACCAAACAAACTGCCAGCCATGATATAACTGAAATATTATTGAAAGTGGTGTTTAGGGACCGACCATTTAACTTGCGGGGGGCTATGGTTTTTTTTTTCGTTCAGAATATTTTTTTTGGACAACACGAAAGTTAGAATATTTATTTTTTTGTCGCGCAAAGCGCAAAATTGTTTTTCCAGAATTTAACATTAGGTTATACGACAACAACTTTGAATCAGATTATTTTTTTTTCCTCCACCAAAATCTGAATATTTTTTCAGCAACACTGGGAATCAAAATATTTTTTTTAGAAAAAAACCACAGCCCCTGGAAGTTAAATGGTCCGTCCCTAAATACCATAAACCATAAACCTAACGATAAAAAAAGATTCATGTTAAACCATAAATTACCTTATTATAATACAGATCCAAATCCCTCATTTTTTACAAGAAGTCCTATAAAATGTTACAAGGATCTATACCATGACGGTGATATATCTGACGTTAATTGAAATATTTTCAATGCATATCAATTTAAGAAAAATAAATTGCAGTTTTATCAGGTATAATACTTATAACTTTGACAAAAGAGAAAATAAAAGCAAGCGTTAGTATTTTCTTTCTTTAATCCGGATATGTTGCAATTGATAACATAGAAATGCACGTATTTGTTATGGAAATCAATTAGCACCACTTTCTATACACATGAATAGTAGCTTGCATTTAAACTTTAAATAAATAATGAATTCTAATGTATCCTTTATACTTTACCTATGACGAGAATCAAGACATCAGAAAATAGGATTTACAGATCAATGTGAAAATATCCCCTGCGTTAAATTACATTCCACTTAAATGCACTGTAATTTCTATGTAGCAACCGGGAGTCGCTGAATTATCATCGCATCATTTAGGCCTGTTGAACAACGACATCCCTTTGATACAAATATGTATACCAATTAAAATTCAATAACCTTTTCCCTCTCTAAAAGAAAACAGGTATAAACGAGGATGAAAACATCTACAGATTTTTGATTCGATATTTAGTTTATAAATATACTTAATATTCAGTTTCTACTTATGATGAGATTAGCCATGTGTAAGTGCAGTGCCGTATTTGGTCTAAATAAATTTATAATGCCTTTATGACTTACATTGATCCGATAACATATGAGGCTATCCTTAAAAAAATATTTCATTTTCTATGTACATAACTAACAATTTATTAAGTGAGTACATACCTATGAATGGGCAAATTATTTTTTATTTTCTTACAAACATTTGAATTTTTTTTCACTAAAATTCCCCCAAAAATTTATAAATGTAAAAAATGTTGTGATTCCAGTTTTGTTCGGTCGATCAGATTAAAGCAAACCAAAAACATTTTTTTGAATGGCCTTAACTGTTTAAATCTTCAAAATGTTGGAAAAAAAAACACAACAGTTTACAGACTTAACACCAAATCTATCCTTTACAAATAGTATAATTAAAATTTGGTACGCAAATCGTATGTGTATGTCGAGACTTGTCAAAACAATTTTTTTTCAAATATAACTACCCACTACTGTCCATAAAATTAACATAACATTTACTACAGAACTGATATTACAAGAAAATTCAATTTAGTACCTGTACATGTTTTTCTTCTTCAATTAGACAAAAATCTATTAGTACCAAAGTAAATTAATGAGTGGTTCACAACTTCCTACAGTGTTCAATTACTGTACACAAACCACTCATTACGAATGTTACAATACAAGGCACAATGGCAATTTCAAGTAAAAGGTATGGTAATTATGGAATTAAAAATCATTTTGATCAATTCCTATTAAATAGTATCTCCAATTCATCATTTTTTGTAAGAGTTGTCTTTCTTAGGTAGGTAGTATATTCAAAGGAGAAATTTGGAGTTCACCTTGCCACTGGCAAGCATCAAACTTGTGCAGCTGTAGTGGTGATATAGGCATATATCTTACCTCCTACATAAATGTAAGAAAATGATTGATTTAGCGTGAACATGTGGACACCCTGTATAACTCATCTGAGCCTCTTGTATGTATTCAATACAGGGTTAGTAAATCTCATACAGGGTTACAGACCCTGGATCGTTTAACTTAACAGATATTTCGTATCGTTTGTGTTTTTCGTTCGTTTCGTTTGCGTGTACTATCGTTCGTTCGTTTTTCGTTCGTTTGCATTTCGTGCGTGTAATTTATTCTTTCGTTTCGTGTATTGTTCGCCAGTTTAATTATACTAATACACGAAACGAAATACGAACGAACGATACACGAAACGAACCCACGCTACGATTTCCAGTTTAAAATAATGACTACAATTTCAATCTTACTATTATTAAAAAAAATCTAATTAAAGTGTAAACAAAATTTTACATTTACAAACATGTATTTCCTTTATTTACATGTAGCAGTAATTTTGTACAATAAGGGAAAAACAGATTTAAAACATATTATAAATGCATTTTTTTCTATAATTTACTCTAGGACAAATAAACAAGAAATCATCTACATGTATGTAAACAAATGCCTCTGGCAGTTTCACCTGGGAAATACATGCACTGCAGGTGTGAAATGTCAACTCTTACATTTGTAATTTCATTCTAATTAACAATTATATGACCTTTTGAAGACACACGCCTCTCGGACAGCTTAACCGAGAAAATAACTGATACACGTATGTCTGGTTGGAATTGTCAATTCAGAATCCGAATAATTA
>MJUT01064869.1:74332-84538 GCA_002080005.1 Gigantidas platifrons | reverse complement strand
GTTTTTTTTATTCTGAAACCCCTTTTTAAATTGTCTGGATCCAAGCCTTTAAAAAAACAAAACAAAACAAAATAAAAAACATTGACCTGTTAAATGCGCACTTACAACAGTTTATTGGTAGAAACATACTTTATCATATTCAACATATATTCTTACTTACTTTATTTAGCAGTTCTGTGTAATATTTGTGACAATATGGTTAATATTCATTTTCTACAAAAAGTTCAGTTTAATATAACGTCTATCATTCCTGAATATCAAATGAATACAGGTACATATCAAATAACATCTCTCATTATTAATCAATCAAACTGTTTAATCCTTAATACAACTCAGTCATTCAATCTATCTTTATAGAAGAGGTACCCAATGGGGAAACCACAAAAATGTATCGATTTATGAAATTTAATGTGTCTGTGTTTATTGTTTTTGTTTTTTTATGACATTTTGTAATGAATATTTCGTGTATTTAGAATAACATGGGGAGTACGTTAGTTATACACTTCGGTATACGGTGTTTCTGGATTAGAAACCCCTCCGGCCGTCGGGGTTTCTAATCAAGAAACACCTATACCTCGGTGTCTAACTATTACATACAGTGATTCAATCGTAACTACTCGGCCATTCTCGCTACCCTGCAAATAAAAAGCGCCAATGGACGAGTATACGTAGTTACGATTGACAGTGATTATCATTCATTATGTAAACACAATAATTATCGAATTAATATGTTATTATAACAAATTGAATAGTTAAGAATTTCTTAAACCTGTCTGTGCATGTTTTTTTCGAGATCAAAGTAGTAGATTTTGAGAAGAAAATCGAAGCGTACCCACGCTACGATGTTTGAAGCAGCTTTCGAATTTTTCCAAAAAGTTATTGTAATATAAGAAATATATCATTTCTTCTTTTGTAAGTTAAAGAAACATAAACAAAGGATGGATCGACATATCTTTTACCCAGTTTTGTCCAATAGTAAGTTTTTTACGAGAATCGCATTTTGATGTCATCTGTTTCTTGCCCGAGTCAGATAGGACTTATGACACTGTGAAATTTATACAACTCTTTCTAATCGTGTAATTATCGGCACTCAAACTATTGCTTTTCTTAAACAGTAATGAGATACGCATAGGAAGTAATTGTTTTAGTCTTAATGTTTTCACCTGAATCTTCAGAGCAAGTCGATGAAATAGCACATTTTTTTTCAGGTTTTGCCTTTTTTACTCAGGTCATGTAGAAGTGATGTTTACTTAAAAAAAACCTAGAATCCTCTATGATTTAAGTATTTTATCTTAAATTTGCTTATTTAATTTGCCGATGATACTTTCTGTTGCGTTTCTGCTTTAATTATTTCATCTTATTAAAATTCATTTATTTAATATTTGCCGATGATACTTTCTGTTGCGTTGGGTTGTTTACACACTAATTAGTCACGTGATCACACATCTGTCAATCAAGGAAAAAAAGTCAATAATCTTGTTATCGGGACATTGAAATCTTGATCAAGCGACCAGTTTCCAGTCCCGTCAGTATAATAGTCCCAGGTACATACACGTATTTATTTGCGGCAATGTTAATTAATTAATAGAGAAAATTAGTAACTTATAAAATCAGATTATTTCTTCTATAATATTGTTTTCCGGTTGAAAAGTTATAATGTGCAATGTTATCCATGGATATATTTTGATATTAAATTTCTTCCACCTCATCTGGAAAATATATAATACACGGTGTACGACTCCTTTCCGATTAAATCGGCGTTCTTGCCTCCTTTCCGATTTAGGAAACGCTTCCATTACGACTTTTCGTTTATTCTCACAACAGACGGTGAGTACGTTTTGTCAATTTATCTTTTAATTGCCATATTTAGTGACTGAAAACATATATGACGGAACACAATATACATACAAGAAATCGAATTAAGATCCTACGTGATCTCACTGGACGATGACGATTTTATTTTCAGCGCACAAAAAATATTTGTTACATATCTACGCAAGAAAGAAAATTTCAAAAATGTGATGTACTCGAGTAACATGTCTATCAAAACCAATTACACAACAATTTTAAGACAATAACAGTTCCATTGAAATAGATAATAGGTTTATATCAAAGTACATGAAGTGTGATTATTGTAAAACAAGTATAGAACGCCTCCTTTCAGAGCATGGAAACGATTCTTTTCAGATAACCATTCATTGTTCGACTTACATACGATTTCATGGATTTACTTTACAATATTTCAGTGTGTTGATTGTTTTAGCTCGCCACGTGAGCTTTTGCCATCACTTGGCGTCCGTCGTCCGTCCGTCGTACATGTACGTCGTAAACTTTTTCAAAAACCTTCTCCTCTGAAACTACTAGACCAATTGTACCCAAACTTGGTCTGAATCATCACTAGGGTGTTTAGTTTAAAAATTGTATCCGGTGATGGCATGCACCAATCAACATGGCCGCTGTTACTAAAAATAGAACATATGGTAAAATTGCAGGTTTGGGGTAATAACTCAGAAACCGTTAGTAATATCAAAAATCTGACATGGGTTAACAATGTGCAGCGTGTTAAGATATACCTACCCTTTTATTTTGAAGTCAATCCAATTACACATTTTGGAGTTATTGCCCTTTTTTCATCAAATTTTCAAAATTTTAATACTTTGCGTCCTTTATTTAAAAAATTGTAAGAGATATATATACGTTAAGTTTAAATTGCAAAAATGTACAGCATGTCAAGATCTACCTACTCTGCAATTTTGAAGTAAATCTGATTACCCATCTGGGAGTTATTACCCCTTTTTCATTAAATTTTCAAAATTTTAATACTTTTCGTCTTGTATTTCAAAAACTATAAGAGATAGATGATAAATATAATTGTAAAAATGTGCAGCATTTTATGATCTACCTACCCTGCAATTTTGAAGTAAATCTGATTGTCCATTTGGGAGTTATTGTCCATTTTTCATCAAATTTTTACAATTTCAAAAAATTATAAGAGAAATGGATGCTACGTTTGAATTGCAAAATGTGCAGCATGTCAAGATCTACATGTACCTACCCACCAATTTTGAAGTAAATATGATTACCCATCTGGGAGTTATCGCCCCCTTTCCATCATGTTCAGTATGTCAAGATCTATCGACCAAAGACCATGTGAGCTTTTTCCATCACTTAGCGTCCGTCGTCCGTCACATTTAAATCTCCTCAGAAACCACTGGGCCAATTGCAACCAGCACTACTCCATGGGCTATTGTAAATTGAAATTCTATAATTTGGGGGGTTCACAGGAGTTGTCGTTTGTGTATTAGTTGTTGTTGATTCATTCTGGTCTTTTGATAATTTCACTCTTTTAGGAGGGTGTAACCAAAGTCATTTTTTCTTCTGCCCTATGTTTAATCAATTCTAAAATGAGACAGAAATCAATCATGAAAAACCCAGTCCCCATTCTACCCTTAAACGCAACAGATAAACCGAGGGACTAACAATTTATATCGAAAATAGAGTTTACTGTCTTTACAGTGAAATTATTATATCCCCTAACGTCTTTGTATGCCTATTATGTTGGTGTTTTTAGCATTTTTAGACATGTCATTGGGCACGTCCGATGCTCTCATTTTCATATTAATATTTTAGTTTTCTTTGTGGGTCTGTCTTTAATTGTTCTGTGTTATTTGTGTGACTTTTTTCTTGACTTTGTCATGTTACATGTTTTCACAATCGTGATAATATTGTTCAAACATCATCGATTCACCTTCTGAAAGAAATCGTTTCCAGAATAGATGTTATATTCGACTGATCGGAAAAGAGGCGTTTCTTTGATTTTTATAAATCACCAATTTTTCGGAAATTTACTGAAAAAATGAATCGACAAAATACGAATGTATAACAAGACGGTACCAGATTGCAAAATAAGGGTGGTTATTTAATTGTCTGTCTCATATTTTGAACATTAAAGTGATTTATGTACGACACACTCACCTCACCGTTTACAGTGTCACATATTTCATCCAGAAGATGGGTCAACTAACCCTTTTCAAGCTATTTTGAGTTACTATGATGATTGAAATGTTCCGTGAACTGCTCAGAAAAGTCTTACATACCTTTTGTTTTCATATCAATCAGTTTGAAATGCATGTTGTCTGAACATAGCTCCGAAAGGTTGCGTTTCCTGAATCGGAAAGGAGGCAAGAACGCCGATTTAATCGGAAAGGAGTCGTTATGAATATACACCGTGTAATAGCATTGGAAGAAATTTAATATTGAAATACTGTCCAAGGATAATATTTTATATTAAAAATAATCCGCCGGAAAAATATTATGGAGGAAAAAACAAAATGTTACATGAACAGACGGATGTATGTGTAAAACAGTATACAACAATGAGCAAGGAAAGGGGAGGTAATATATAAACTATATCTCTCATTCCTAACATGTGCTATATCTTGGCCCAGGGAGCTTGAAGAACAGGTAAATTACAATGTGTCTTGATTTACCTCAGTAGATTGCACAGATTCCTTAAAAATGTAACCAAGTGGGGAAAATTCAATATTTTAGCTGATACATTTAGTTGAGATAAATGATTAAAATCAGTAATTACATTTGAATACTCACAAAGGTTCACGGGGGAGGTACGGAATAGCTCTAAATTTACATAAAGTTATGCAAATTTTGTAAAAATTGTTAGCAGAATTGATTAAGGGTGCTAGATCGTATCTCTTTCGTGCATGGCTGTCGCGAGTATTTCCTCATTTTAAGTGCATAATGTAATGGAAAAGTAAGAGTAACTGCTAGAAAACAAATTATGCAAAAGCTCTGTTAACACTTTAATAAAAATCAGTAAAGTATTGTATGAGTTATCTCCCTTTAATACTTGCTCCTATGAAACTTGACTGTCTTCAAATCAAAATATTAACAAAATACCTGGATGACCCTATTTATTAAAAAGCTTTTTCCCTTCTAGATACAACTGAGCACATTATATGCAAACATTGGGAACTTGGTATGTCTTGCAACACATAGACAATAGACAATATTTTATTGGCACAAATGCAATTACAATAATTGTAATACAATAGCAATAAGAATATGTATACATGCAATATATACTAAATTAACAACATAAATAACAATTTTATGACATAACTGTATTAAGATATATACTATCTTTTCTAATTAAAAAAAAAAATTGATATAAAGTATGTGCATAATTTGTTAATTCGCACCAATTTACTGTTACATTTGTAAGTAATAATTTTGGATTTGATTGTATCATTATGGAAGTTTGGACATTTTTTATAATATAAAGATACTTTTTTAAATAATATTTCTCTTTCTTTCCTATACACAGTTATGAGCGAAAGAGTGTTGTATGGAAGAAAAAAATTGTATGGCCAGGGTGAAAATCTGCTATTTTTTTTAATATAGAGTTTTCCTATCTCAGAGTATTCTTATTAGCATTGTCTTTTGAGATTATGCAAGATAATTGCAGAAGACCTGTTAATGCATCCCCCCTCTAATAAAATGGCTGCTAATACCCGTATTGGTTTTGCTATGCTACCGTATCATGGCGTATGCTCCCAAGTCTTACTTTATATATAGTCGTGATGGCTTAAGGGTGTAGACCTGAGGTATGGGAGATAACTCTATTTTCAGTGTCTTCTCAAATATATGATCATCTGTGCGTTTGAAACTTCCACCTCAATTCCAAGCTTATTGGTGATAAAGATTGTTTACATTGGATTTGGCCAGTTAAAAAATATGACTCCTTTTCCTTTTACCTTTCCATAGTTGTGCTCCTTGTATTAATATCTTATTGCTGCTTATGCCAGTGTCAGGTAGTGTGTTATTATTACATGCCCACAAAATATCATTGAAATATCTCTTTCTAGAAAAAATGTTCATCGAAATTTGTTGTCAAAAATGCCAGAAATGTAACACAATTTGCGTAACAACCTTCTTCTATTGAATTTCAAGGGTTTGTAAAAAACACAAAACATAAATATATTCATCAGAATCTTAGATATTATGAAACTTTAGAGCAAATTATACGGTAGTGAAAAATAGAAAGCTATGTTTGGGAAAAAAATTGTAATATTATCTGATCCTCTCTTATACCGCCGCCCCTTCTCCTAAGACAAATAAAGAATAATCAGAATCAAACGAATACAACTGGAGGACAGAATTTAAAGGAATTTAACAATACAGCTAGGTGGTTGTCTGTGGTTTTTTTTTAATGAATTAATCAAGTATAGTTACCCTCAAACCACCCCTCCCCTCCCCAGCCAACCTGAAAATAAAAAAGACAAATGCAGTCATTTGGTAATTTGGACATCCACTGTGTCAATTATAAGAATTCAAAAGTTTTTTGTTATTGGTAACTAGTTATGTTTTATCTCGCAAACAAAAAAACTAGCAAAAGATGGGTGTGTGGTAACTTTCCTCGACAATTTAATTTTTTTTCTGGGTGCCATGAAAAACATAAATTTAAATATTTTAAAAATCGGACGGTAAAAGTTTATATAATTTGGTGCAATGATATCTATATGTCTATTCTTCAGTGTAGCATTTTTTGGTGGAAATTAATTGACAGGATTTTTTTTAATCCGATTTTTAATACCAACGTGGTCCTCAGGGCATCCCCCCTTTTTTGCAGTTTCCACTGTTTTGCACGTGATTATCTCCAAACATGATATTCAGATATGGTAGATATTTCATATTTATTCAACAACAACACTCTCAAGTGTATTTAAGCCAAAATATTTCCTTTCAATCAGAAATAAATGTGCATATCTATTAGAATCCTTCGAAACTAGTATTGCCATCTGGCGTCCAGAATACCCCCAAAATTGCTATATTTAGGATGTGCTATGGAGAAAACGACACAGTGAAAATTTTTGAAACTTTGGCAGATAATGTATTTAGACATAACTATTCCATGATGCAAATTTAAAAAAAATTGATTGATGGGAAAATTTTAGGGTAACCCAGGTCTACACCCTTTAAAGAAAGATTTGTAGGTGACATGTCAATGTAGAAGACCCTAGGCTGTGGTAAATCATAAATGAGCTAGTTCCCTGGTCAGAAATGGCGGGAAATGGTCTTTATAAATAACAGTTCGAAGTCGGTTTCTATTTTCCGGGTTTTATACTGGAGCCTATTCGTTGGTAAATAAACTTATTCGGTAATTATTGTCAGGTAAATTGAAGAATTGGTTTTCTATCAATATTTGGAACAAGCTTTTTCCTCAAGATTAAGTTAAATAAAGTAGGAAGAAATATAGATAAAGACAACCTCGAGCTCGGTGATTTGGGAATTAGCTTTTGCATGTGTATGGTATATAAAATATCAAATGTGTAATCAATCAATCAATCAATCAATCAATCAATCAATCAATCAATCAATCAATCAATCAATCAATCAATCAATCATTGTGCATACAGTTATAAAATGTAATACTTAGCATACCCATCGTTGCTAGTACGACAAAGAGAACCAAGTGTCGATTATGTTCTTGGATATTTTAATGACAACTATGACGGTCTGGAAATCATATTAATAAACAAAGTAAAAACTAAACAGGCAAACAAAATAACTAAAATAACAAAAGAAAAAAGCAAAAACAAAACAAAAACAAAATAATTAAAAACAACTGATCTAAATGTAAAACAATGATATATATTTTTCGGTGCATTACGTTTGCGCTCATTACCATTACGTTTGCGCGTAAAAACCTTTACGTTTGCGCGCAGCCTTTACAGGTAGAATTACAGGTACATATGTTTTATTTATTATACTACAAATATAAACACGTTACCCCTTCCCTTGTAACCGTATACTTGTTCCTAATAATATTTGTTCCAAAAGGAAAAAATAATTGAATGATATTTATTCCATGGAACAAGTCTTATGGAATATTTATTCCACCTGTATGACATTTGTTCCACCTTTGAGAGGTACATTTATTATAGGTAAATGATATAATAAAAGTTACTTTAATATAATACTTGTACATACCAGAATAAATATTATATAATACTTATACCTACCAGAATAAATATTGTATAATACTTGTACCTAACAAATTTATTTCTGGATCGGAAAATATTTTATGTAATATTTGTTCCATTTTAAACTTATTTGTTTCTTATAATATTTGTATCTAAGAGAATTTATTATATAATAAAAGTTCCGAATAGGAAATTATTTTGTGTAATACATGTTCCATTGTACTGGTATTTTTTATTATGTCAGTGGAACATGTATTACATAAAATAAATTCCTTTTGGAACTTTTATTACATAATACATTCTCTTAGGAATAAATAATATAGAGGAACTACTGTTCCGTCACAACTTAGTCTAAGTCCCCTGCTCACCAACGAGGAGGTATTTGGACATTGTTAAACTTTTGAGATCGTTTTCTTGTAAACACTCATCTTCAATACTTAGCAACTCGCAGCAGACCAGTTTAATGGGGAGTGTTGTAATATTGGATGCTGCTTTCCGCTTAACAACTGCACGGATAATCTGCTTCTGTATGTTTTTGGATTCGGATTCGTGCGTATGGTTGCAGTTTCCATTAATGATAGCAGAGGAATGTTCGTCTGTTTTAATTCTCCCTTTACAGTTTTTTACTGTGCATCGCCACGATATATCTAGAATTAAAAAACCTATCTATTCGAAATGCAAATCCATCGTACAGCAATGATTGTTTTCCTTTACTCGTCTCAGACAATGTAAAATCCATCTTTACGATCCAACTATATAAAGCTCAATGACATAAATTATGTTCACACCTAACCGATTTGTGAGTGAAACGTGAACACTTCTCAAACTTGCGATCACAAACTGGTAAACCCCTATGGCCATCAATTTAAGATTACAGAATTAATTTTGTACAATTTTTAATAAACAATTTTTACCTGTATTTTACCTTTTTAGGGAACGACCATTTAACTTGAAGGGGGGTTATGGTTTTTTCCTAAAAAAAATATTCTGATTCCCAATGTTGCTGAAAAAGATATTCTAATTTTGGTGGAGGAAAAAAAATAATCTGATTCAGAGTTTTTGTCATATAACCTAATGTTATATTCTGGAAAAAAATTTCGTGTTGTCCGAAAAAATATTTCTGAACGAAAAAAAACCATACCCCCCCCCCCTTGCAATATAAATAGTCGGTCCCTTAGATAATTCGAGGAGGCGCGCAAATGTAACATTTCTTAATCCCCAACTGCGTTCAAACGTCATGCACCGATATTTCTTTTTTAACCCCCCCCACCCCACCCCACCCCACACACACACCTAAATACCTTAGGATGAATTTACATACAGTTTATTTCGTTTTCCTATTACACCATTTACGAAAGTTTTACGTTTTAAAATTTTTTTTTATTATATTGTTATACTAATTTTTGACATAGTGACGAATGTATACGAAATAAACGTAGGAACTTGGGATAGCTTGACGATCAGTATATAAGACTGTCTTTTTATAGAATTGTTGTGTGTAAACATACCTGAATACTTCAATGGGTTATTCGTGTAGTATCCTAAGTGTTTGCAGTTCGTCACACCAAAGGAACCACAGTTCAGACCCCTGAAGACGTCTGGTCTCTTCGAGGAACTAGGAATAACTGCGAATGGGGTATATCCGGAAGTGCCTAAATTCCGGATCCGTTTCCAGTGACGAACCAGTCAATCCGCTACATTCTTCCCCCTTTTATAAAGGGATGGTTTAGTTCAAATTTAAGAACAACAGCAACATATGTACACATATCCCCAGCTATACAAAAAGACAAACCAAAAGTCATTTAAGCACAAAAATAATATATCGTGTCGTGACATCTGCTCGGTCATGCAATAAAGTCGGTCACTTGTTTTGATTTACCATTCTCGCGCAGCACGAGGCCAATGACGTCATTCTGTATATTTATAACGTATATAAGACGCCGAAGCAGGTTTTTAAAACTTGAAGATTATATAATGCGATCAAAACAGGTAAGATTGAATTGACCAAATTTCATACAAGTAAAAAAACTCCTTTTTACTAATGTTCTTTCTACCTGGTCATTCTGCCTGTGAAATATATTTTAAGCGATGGTATTCCCCGAACATTTTTAACTTTCCGGTTTGTTGAAATAATCGTCTTCACAGTTCATGACCATTTCTGGAATGTAGGCCAAGCAAATTGTATTTTAAAATACTTTGAAAA
>MJUT01064869.1:1587-19703 GCA_002080005.1 Gigantidas platifrons | reverse complement strand
TTAACAAGTACATAGAACAACTTAACACAATCCTTCACAAAAATTCTCCATGTTTTTGTTTAGATCTGGAAAGAAACAGAAAACATAAAAACAATCCATTTACAAAATACTCATTAAATTACGGCCTTTACGTTGATGGTGTACACCCGCACCCGGATTTGGCAAAGTTGTGGTTAATTCGTATTTCACTGAGATTAGAGAATGACTGCGCTTAATTTATCTACACACAAATTGTAAGTGAGAATTATCTCATTACACAGGTTTCAAGCTATAGAGCTATAAATAACTTTTTGTACAGCAATGTTTACATGATTAGAGACTGTCTGTGCACAGAAATTGTAAGTGAGAATTATCTCATTACACAGGTTTAACGTTACAGAGATATAAATAGCTTTTTGTACAGTAGTGTTTTTTTTTTTATTTCATCATCTATTATATGATACCATCCAAAGTTATCCTGTATGTGTGACTTTTCTCATACCAGTCAGTCTAACAGTTCTTTTGTAAATATTTTCACACATGTCGCGTGCTCATTCTGATTCAGAGTCTTTTGCAGACGACGAAAATTCTTCTTTAGAATCCGAAACTGAACCCGACAACATTGCCCTCCAACTGGCACCAATTCTTACTGTTCATTCTGACACCCATATTTCATCAGACGACGATCGTCCAATACCAGTGCTTACACCACAACGACGATCTCCAATTCCACCACGGGATTCTCCCGTTCCACATCAAAATTCTCCCGTTCCAGCTGTAATTCAGAATACAAGTATTAAACCACAATTGCATATTATGGAAAAACTAGCACTTTGCAGAAAATTTGGAGGTTATCCTCATGAAAATGACTTAGTATTTCTTAGGGAATTTGAATCATTTGCTATCTTACACCACATTACGCCTGATGAAAATGTACGTAAAATAGCAGCTTTTCATCTGCAACTAACAGGGCCTGCGTTAACATGGTTCAATTCTTTGAATTCAGAAAACAAACTTTTGTGGAATAAATGTGAGGAATTATTTAGATCCAATTATGTACAATTCGATTGGCAAAGCCCAACTGTCATGCTCGAAAATGAGAATTTCGAACAGCCCAAATTGTCTCCGGGTCAAGCGATCGAAGATGGACGCTAGTTCTTGCTGAAAAGCTGCAAGGCTTGTACGTAGTTTGGTTGCCGCATGAAACTATACGAGCAGTCGATCAGTCACCATTGCTGATGAAATGATGAGTAACACATCAGAGGAAATCCCTAAAATAAAAAAAAGCTCAGCACTGAGCTGAGCCTGTGTCGCTCACCTTGCATTCTGCTCTGAAGAAACTTAATACAGAACATTACATAGCCTACAGGTGCTTCCCACAGGCCTCTATATTAACATTTTTTATAACTTGTCCCTTCGGACATTACTAACTAAAACGAGTTGCAAGTCAAAATCATATGGTCTTGTTTTATACTCGGCTATAAAAAAAACTTCCGGTAGGGGATGGGGATGACCTCGGGCCTCAACTCTTGGGGCATTTAATTTATCTATTCACCCCGATCATAAATATATATGATTTGGGGGAGGGGATCTCAATCATTAAAAAGTTCACCTCAGGTAGGGGGTGGGGTATGACCCCCTGGGCCTGAGCTATAAGGCATTTAATTTGCCTAGTCACCCTGATCATAAATATATATGGTTTAGGGGTGGGGATCTCAACCATTAAATAATTTCACTTGAGATATGGGGTGGGTATGACCCCCGGAGCATGAGTTATAAGGCATTCAATTTGCCTAGTCACCCTGATCATAAATATATATGGTTTAGAGGTGGGTATCTCAACCATTAAAAAGTTCACTTCAGGTAGGGGATGGGGTATGACCCCCTGGGCCTGAGCTATAAGGCATTTTATTTGCCTAGCCATCCTGATCATAAATATATATGGTTTAGGGGTGGGGATCTCAACCATTAAAAAGTTTACCTCAGCTAGGGGGTGGGGAATGACCCCCGGGGCCTGATCTATAAGGCATTAAATTTGCCTACTCACCCTGATCATAAATATATATGGTTTAAGGAGTGGGGATCTCAACGATTAACCAGAGGCTCTCAAGAGCCTGTATCGTTCACCTGGATATAAACAGATCCAATTAGTCCTATGTAAAAACTATGTCCTGCAGTGGTAGTCATCTTGGAATTTCGATCAGCATAAAAAACACAAAGTTTGTAAAGGACCTTCCAATGATTGATGCACAGTTTAGGTACCGGTTAAATCAGTGCAATAGCTTCAGAGAAGAACATATTTCTGTATTTTCGCATATGGTCCTGTGTTAATACTATGACCTGTGGTGGCAGCCATCTTGAATTTCGGATCGGCATAAAAAACCCAAACTTTTTAGAGGACCTTCAAATGATCCTTCCTGGGCAGTTTGGTTTCAATTGTCCATGTGGTTTAAGAGAAAAAACGTTTTGAAACATTTTTTCCCATAGGGTCCAAAGTTAAATTAAGTCTTTCCGTAGCTGCCATTTTGAATTTCATATCGGAACAAAAAACGTCAAGTTTGTAGAGGACCATCCAATGGACGTTCATGTACAGTTTGGCTTTAATCATATTCGTAGTTTCTGAGAAGAAGGCATTTGAACATTTTCCCATAGGGTCCAATGTTAATCTATGTTCTGCGGTAACAGCCATCTTGGATTTCTGATTGGCATAAAAAACATAAACTTTGTAGAGGACCTTGTAATGATCATTCCTGGGCAGTTTGGTTTCAATTATCCAAGTGGTTTCAGAGAAGAAGTGTTTTGAAACATTTTTCACATAGGGTGCAATGTTAAACGAAGTCCTGTCGTAGCCGCCATTTTGAATTTCATAGCGGAACAAAAAACCTAAAGTTTGTAGAGGACCATCCAATGAACATTCATGTACAGTTTGGCTTTAATCATATTTGCAGTTTCTGAGAAGAAGGCATTTGAACATTTTCCCATAGGGTCCAATGTTAATCTATGTCCTGCGTGTCGCCCATCTTGGATTTCCGATCGGCATAAAAAACAGAAACATGGTAAAGGACATTCCAATGATCATTCATTTACAGTTTGGATTCAGTCAGGTCATTAGTTTCAGAGAAGAGGATCTTTGAAATTTCAGCCAATCAGAGCATATTATTTCCATTCCTGCTAAGTTTGGTTCCAATTGGCCAAGTGGTTTCGGAGAAGAAGCTTGAACTGTGAAAAGTTTACAGACGACAGACGATGGGCGCCAAGTGATCACAATAGTTCACCTTCGGTCCAGGTGAACTAAAAAGTTAACTTCATGTAGGGGTGGGGTATGACCCCCAAGGCCTGAGCTATAAGGCATTTAATTTTCCTAGTCACCCTGATCATAAATATATATGGTTTAGGGCTGGGGATCTCAACCATTAAAAAGTGCACTTCAGGTAGGGGTTGGGGATGACCCCCGGGCCTGAGCTATAATGCATTTAATTTGCCTCGTCACCCTGATCATAAATATATATGGTTTAGGGGTGGGGATCTCAACCATTAAAAAGTTCACTTCAGGCAGGGCGTTGGGGATGACCCCCGGACCTAAGCTATCAGGCATTTAATTTGCCTAGACACCCTGATCATAAATATATGGTTTAGGGGTGGTGATCTCAACCATTAAAAAGTTCACTTCAGGTAGGGGATGGAGTATGACCCCCCTCCCCCGTGGGCCTGAGCTATAAGGCATTTAATTTGCCTAGTCACCCTGATCATAAATATATACGGTTTAAGGTGGGTATCTTGATCACATTTTTTTTATAAAGATTCATTTTAACTGTATTATACTAAAGTAAATTATGTCAATATTTAAATAGAGTTATCTCTTTCCACAGATTAAATTGGAGTTATCTTTCTTTCCACAGAAAACAGATTTAGAAGATCTTTGAAGGTATTTCCCATAGGATCAAATGTTAAACTTTATCCCGCAGTGACGCCCATTTTGGACTTCAGATCAGCACAAAAAACATAATTTTGGTAGAGGACCTTCCATGGAACATTTCTGCAAGAGATCATTTTTACTGACATTGTGGCTTCTGGGAAGAAGATCTTTGAAGGTATTTACCATAGGGTCCAATGTTAAACTTCATCCTGCTGTGGTGGCCATCTTGGATTTTGGATCTGCACCAAAAACATAATTTTGGTAGAGGACCAGCCAAGGATCTTTCACACCATAAAACAATTCCATTGGCTGTGTAGTTTCTGACAAGAAGATCTTTGAAAATTGAGCCAATCAAAACACATTATTGGCCCTGGCCGCCATGTTGAATTCCTGATCGCAACAAAAAACATAAATTTTATAGAGGACCTCTTGATGCACATTCCTGCCAAGTTTGGTTCCATTTGGCTCGGTGGTTTCTGAGGAGAAGATTGAAATGTGAATAGCTAACGACGGACGACGACGACGACGACGACGGACGCCGAGTAATGGCAATAGCTCACATGACCCTTTGGGTCAGGTAAGCTAAAAAAAAAAGGGGGGGTAGTGTGTGTTCTCATTCCACCAATATGTTTTTTTTCTTAAATATGTGTATTGCATTGCCTTTCAATTAATTGTCAGTAATTTTAGAACAAAGTTGCAGTTTCTAAGATTTGTTTACAAAGATATTTCATGATTACATGTGCATAAATAGATTGTGTAGGGAATATCCTCTCGTAGTTATAAATAAAACATCAATTGTTGTTTTTGTGAAATAGATCATGGAAGCCAGAATGTGTTGGGAGTTTTAACATGGATTGGCGGATATTAGTATTTTATCCCGAGCCAGAAGCGAGGGATACAATTTACTAATATCCGCCAGTCCATGTCAAAACTCAAAACACATTCTGGCTTTCATGATTTATTTCGAATCTGACATGTCTTAGAGTACAAATACGGTAGTATACTTTGATTGGAAGACGGTAATTTATACATACCCTTGCTGAAAATGTCGCACACAATTTATGTAACTCGAATAATACTGCGCCCTCTATCGGCATGTGCTAATGAGATAATACGAAGAAATAATTCTGTTTTTTTAACAAAGGGAAAGAGGGAGGTCATGTTAGAATTGTGTATAAATATGTACAAAAATGTAGACCTGTGTGTTTAATGATTTTACTAAATAAACGTAATTTTACAGATATTCTGTATGAAGTGTATAATCTTATCAAATAACCACTTGGAATTTATCATAAATATATAGACATTATTGATTTTACCTATTTGGGTGGGAGGGGGAGGGTGCCAGACAACTCTGCCCGTGGACAACTCGGACCGAGACAAGTCGGCCCGTTAGCGAGGGCAAGTCGGCCCGTAGCGAGGACAAGTCGGCACGTAGCGAGGACAAGTCGGCCCGTAAGCGAGGACTATTTGGACCGTATGAAAAGACTACTCGGACCGTCAATATTTATTCTTGTCTTAGTTTTTTTTAAATAAAATTAACGGAAATCATAAAGATACAGTCATCTGTCAAAAGCATTGGGAAATATAAAAGCAAATCCTACCAACCAAAACCATATTTTTTTCAAAAATTATTGTGAAGTCATTTCTGTATAGATTTTTACAAATTTTACACCAAAACATTCGGAATTGTCTCTATTTTGATTGGTTATTTACTCATTATGTTGTTATGAGTGATTTTTATTTGTACATAATTTAAACACAACAAATAAAAATTGACTTTGATTTTCTTATATATTTCAACTAAAAATAAATCCTAAAAATGGCCGGACATTCATGGAAAAATTGTGTACAAATAAAAACCGCTCATATAAACATAATGAGCAAATAAACAAACAAAATATAGATAATTCCAAATGTTTTGGTGTAAAATTTGTTAAAATATATCCAAAAATGACTTTACAATAATTTTTTGAAAAACGAATATCTTCTAACTCCCTGAAGTATTTCTTCGCTCACAACATTTTTGAATTTGTAAGTGGTTTTTTTTTTCTCAACCAAAATCTCATATTTTGATCATGAGTATACTGGTGACCAAAGAGCATTCTAGCTATGCTGATATTTTAAGGGTTCCATGGCACAAACTCAAAATAAAAATCAAAAGAACCCTACAGTGGGTGGCCAAAAGTATTCGTCACCCTCGATTTTACGATATATATTTCATATAAAACCACATTTTTTCAAAAAAATTATTGTGAAGTCATTTCTAACCGGATTTTCATCATTTTTGCACCAGAAAAAGCATGATTTTCCGTTAGATTGCCTTTATTTTCTTATGATTTAAAGACACTTTTTGTTTTCTGACTTCAAATTTGCTAATACAATCGCAAAAATCGACATTTGTGTTTAAATCACCAGTAAGGGACCGACCATTTAACTTGCAAGGGGGGGGGGGGTTATGGTTTTTTGTTTCGTTCAGACATTTTTTTCGGACAACACGAGAGTTAGAATTTTTTTTTTGTCGCGCAAAGCGCGAAAATTTTTTCCAGAATAAAATTGATTGATTGATTGATGTTTAACGTCCAGAGAGCAATTTTTCAGCTACATTCAGAATAATTTAAACGCCACGGGACACGAAACAAGGAAATGTGATGGGTAGGGACGGAGAATTTTGCCAGTGCAACAGATCTACTATGGACCACTCATCATGAGCATAATGCTCATAATGAGCTGTTACACTGGGTTCTTTAACGTGCGAAGTGGGTGGCAATCTCTCAACACGGGACCTCGGTTTTTTTTTACGTCTCATCCGAAGGACGGGTTGGTTGTCAATTTATACATCCCACACAACCGACGGACGCCCCTTCAAGCCGAAGAAGCTCTCGGTCCCATTTCTATACCCTGGAGTTCCCGCGAGGTTGACCCCTTTTAGAGGACTAGTGCCTCTAGGACGGAGAAACCTGGTGCCTATTCTACCGAACATCAGCAACATCCACACAATCAATCAAGACATGTTTTAATGAAAAACTGGAATTACACGGAATACATTCCGGTCGTTCCTCATTATTTAACAAATAACCATGAGGAAGTCTACTATGACCTATACGACATCTGGTCAATACTACCTGTTCCTTCCGATTTTGACCGTAAGAACAAGGAGTCTTGCCAACTAGGGAATGCATTTCGTGTAATTTGCTATGAAGTTGCTGGTCCCAGCTATCTTGCCAACGTTTTAAAATATATTTCACTATAAAAGGTTTAATATCTGTATAAGGAATAGAACAATTGGATACAGGATCATCCAATGCGTTCTTGGCTTCCAGGTGAACGACTGTGTTCCTATGGATACCTATATGACTAGGGATCCATGAAAAAATTATATGTTTACCAATAGCAACACAGCTTTTATAAATTTCAACAATTTTTAAAATAAAAGGGTTTTGAGTTTTACAACTCTCAATTGCCAACAGGCAAGAAAGAGAATCGGAACAGATCATGAATTTACTCTTTTCAGAAGAGGCAACGAACTTCAAGGCAAGAAGTATTGCATTAGCTTCTGCACTGAAGATCGAACTGGCAGATGGTATTCGAGCAGAGTAGACCTGCTGCCCAAAAACAGCTGCCGACGCTATTCTATCACCATCCTTTGAACCATCAGTATATATTGCAGAGTATTCAGATGTTACCGATCTAATTTCAGCAAAATGTTGCTGAATTAGTAAAGGGTTTCTTTCTGATTTTTTGTGTTGTGTAAGTTCAAAATTAAAAGTAGGTTTTGGATTTAACCATGGAGGGTTTTCAGGAATTACAGTAGGTGCTATGTCATCCAAATTTATATCAGAATTTTCAAAGTGTGATTTTACTCGGAGTCCAAAAGGTTGAATTGTATTGGGTTGCTTATCGTAAACATTTTCATATAGAGGGTTAAAAACACAGTCATGTGCAGGATTTGAAGGATAAGACTTCAATTTGGTTGCATACTGCATACCAAGTTTGATACGTCTGTTTTCAAGGGAAGGCTCGTTTGCTTCAACATACAAACTCTCAACTGGAGACGTTATGAACGCTCCAAGTGAGAGTCGTAATCCTTGATGATGGACTGTATCTAGTAACTTGATATACGATGGACGGGCTGAACCGTAAACGATACATCGTAATCCAATTTTGATCGAATCAACGATCTATATAAATTTGATAAAACCGTGCTATCCGCACCCCAGTCGGTACTGGACACAAATTTTAAAATATTAAGAGCTTTAAGGCTCTTATTTTTAAGCATTTTAATATGGGGTAGAAAGGTAAGTTTACAATCAAAAAGAAGACCTAAAAATTTAGTTTCTGAAACTATTTTAATGGGGGAATTATATAATTTTAACTCCGGGTCTGGATTGAGTCCTCTTTTATTACAAAAGTGCATCCCTACAGTTTTTGAACTGGAGAATTTAAACCCATTCTCCATTGCCCATTTTTCTATCTTATTTAGATATAGTTGTAATTGTCTTTCAATGGTGTTCATATTTCTGCCCTGATAACATTTCAGGAAGTCATCTACATAGAGAGAACCCTCAATTTTTTCATTTAAAATTTAGCAAGACTGTTTATTTTAATACTAAATAATGTAACAGAGAGGATGCTTCCCTGGGGAACTCCCATCTCTTGTTCCTGTATGTCAGAATAAATTGAATCAACTCTGACATTAAATTCTCTGTCAGATAGAAAATTTGAAATAAAATTAGGTAGAATACCTTTCAACCCCATATCAAAGAGGTCTTTTAAAATGTCATATTTCCATGTTGTGTCGTATGCCTTTTCTAAATCGAAAAAGATAGACACAGCATGCTCCTTTTTGGCAAAGGCGTTTCGAATAAAAGTTTCAAAACGAACAAGATGATCTAATGTGCTTCTACCTTGACGGAATTCACACTGTATATTGGACAAGAGTCCATTGGATTCAAGAAAGCATACAAGGCGTGCATTGATCGTCCTTTCCATGGTTGTACACACGCAACTAGTTAGTGCAATAGGCCGATAATTCGACGGTTCGGAATGGTCTTTACCAGGTTTTGGAATAGGAATGACATTAGCTAATTTCCAAATTGATGCCAAGTCGCAGTTTTCCCAAATGTCATTCGTGAGATCTAAAAGAACTTGGAGTGCCGATTCCGGAAGATGTTTGAGAAGCTGGTAATGGATATCGTCGGGGCCACATGCAGTGTCATGCGCCTTATCCAACGATTTTCTCAATTCATCTAACGAAAATGGGCGATTGTATTCCTCCAAATTCTTTGATTTAAAATTCAATTTAGTTTTTTCCTTTTGCTTTTGAAATTTTTGAAATTCGGGATGGTAATTTTGGGTAGAAGAGTTTTGTGAAAATATTTGGCCTAATTTATTTCAAATGTCCTGTTCAGATGTTAATGTGTCATGTCCATCTTTTAAATGATGGACGTTTGTTTTATTATGTTTGCCTTTAATTTTTTGTACCATATTCCAAACCTTATTAATCGGTGTATGGCAATTTAATTGAGAAACAAAATTACGCCAGGAAGTGCGCCGATTTTGTTTCAATGTTCTTGGAGCTTTCGCCCTGAAGATACGGAAATTGCGGAGGTTGTCCGATGTTGGATATTGTCCGAACCGTCGTTCGGCCTTTTTGCGATTTTTGATGGCATCTCTGCATTCATCATTAAACCATGGTTTACATGGGTGCTTTGGATTTTTCGAGGTCTTTGGTATAGTCTCATTAGCTATCGATACTACTGTTTCATTAATCTTCAAAATTGGATCGGTGGCATTTCTGATCATTTCCGTTCGAAGTTGTTCCCTGCACATCTGTTCGTACAGGGACCAGTCAGCTTTTTTTCAAATTTATACCGTGTTGGTCTTTCACCTACAGTAGAATGTAAGCTTTCTAGGATAATGGGAAAATGATCACTTCCACAGAGACCATCATGGACTTTCCATGAGAAATCTAGAAGAAGAGATGGATCAGTAACAGTAAGATCAATAGCTGAATAAGACACATTCCCAGGATGTAAATATATATCAGTACCGTCGTTAAAGATACCTAATCCTTCCTGGGAGATAAAATCTTCAAGATTTTTGCCTTTGTCGGTGGTTGTTTTACTATCCCACAAGGGGTTATGTCCATTAAAGTCACCCATGATGATGAACGGAGTAGGTTGATCAGCTAAATGTTTGATTTGAGTTAAACATAGTGATGAATTTGGTGGTATGTAAACCGAACACAAGATTATTGTTTTATCTAAAGTGATGCGTACAGCAACAGCCTGCAGATCTGTGTTGATATTAACATAACTATGTAAAATATTATCTCGAACGAGGATTGTGGAGCCGCCTGCGGCTCGTTCATCCTCATCTACATAAGTGCTGTACATGGAATAATTTTTAAGATTAATATTATCACTTTTTTTTAATTGTGTCTCTTGAAGACAAACTGCAACTGGTAGAAAGGCTTGAACCAGTAAGGTAATTTCAATAAAATTAACTTTTAAACCTCGACAATTCCATTGGATGATATGAGCCATCTTGGGTGTCGGATCGGGTAAAAGCTTTTCTTCCTTTGGGAACTTTTCCGCCGACCTCTCGTCGAAGATCTACTAGGAGATCTCATCGTTTCCGATGGCGATTCGTCCATAGGAGATGGTGAATCATCCGGAGGAAGATTCCATACTGATTCATCCTCTGAATCCTCAAGATGTCCATATTTATTGTGGACCTGGACAGGGTCCTTTGTCAATTTGCCATGGTCCTGTGGAGGACCTCTGGAATGTTGACTTTTTGAAGATTTGTTGACATTTTTTTGTTTAGTAGAACCTGGAGAAGAAACTGAAGTTTTCACTGTATTTGAAGTGGTAGCAGTTTGAGAAGAACTAGATTTCTTTGTTGATGGAGTAATAATCGTTTCTTTTGGTTTAACGGTAAGTCGAGTTGGTTTCTCCGTGTCTTCAATCCAGGTGAACATTGTTTGAGTTTCAACTGTATTGAAAACACGTTTCGTGACACTGACATATGCTTTTTGTGCAGGTGAATCATTCGCTGCAGAGACGAATCTGCGCGCCTCAAGGTATGAAATATTTTTTTTCTGATTTTATCTTTTGGATTTCTTTTTCTTTGAGAAAATATTGACAATCTTTAGATGACGCCATATGAGGTTGAACACTATTGGAGCACTTCGGATTGTTATTACAATTGAAACCCTCATGGTCTTCCTCTGCACACTTAAAACATCTAAGTTTCCCTTTACACTGTCCTTTACCATGTCCGGATTTCTGACGCTTAAAGCATCGTATTGGATTTGGGACATATGGACTGACTTTAACTTTGTAAAGGCCCATGCGGATTGATGATAGGATTGTGGGAAAATTTAAATGTAATAAGGTAGGTGTTAAGTTTTATTTGCTGACCATTTCTTTTCGATATAAACCGTTTTACATGAGTAACACCCTGAGGTGCTAGTTCAGTGCAGATTTCATCATCCTTGAGATCGTCCAAATCTTCGTCTCTGTATCGAATGATTCCTCGACTGGTGTTTAGAGTTCTATGAGGAGTGGAAGATATAACAATATTATGAATCTGTTTAGCGATAGCAGGTTTAATGATTGTTGCTTTTGGTGGCATTCGATCATGAAACCGCCAGATTTCAGTTTGGTGACATTTTTAACTTCTCCTGCACAGCTCTTGATGCATCTTTCAATAACAAACGGTGATAATTTAGTGAGTGGTGTACCACCTTCACTACTTTGTAAAACAATAAACCGGACCAGTTGTCAGAAACTTCAATCTCTTCTTCAAGTCTACTTTCATTTTTCATTTTTTTAGGATTTTGTAAATTTGGAGTCTGTTTCGAACAAAAATGGGCATCCATGTTGCCATGTATAAAGGTTCACCATCCTTGTCCCCACCCACCACGGAGTGCCAACACGGGTGATACTTGAATTCCAAGGATCTCCATCGGAAAGTACCAGGAATTCCAAGGATGGTATACTCGAACAGTAGAATTTCTCTATGAACGCAAGCTTCGTATTAAGGCTGGTTCCCCAATGAAACAACTGTTCGAAATATCAACTACTCGATTGACCCATTAGCCACCGCCTTCTGTAACAATTCCATCTCTTAGCTATTTACAAAACATCATTCATCAAGTTAGAATAATTAAAGCGTATAAACGGTGTTTAGAGGATCAGTTAAAGGGCTTGACGTGCCCAGCCGATTGATCGAATCGGGTCCATTCGACCTACCGTCTAGGTGAAGTAAGGGCCAAAGAGGTGTGTTTCAACCACCAGGATCCCGTCCTCCACAATTATAGATCGCAAGACACGGCAAACGTGTCGCCTCATTTAGTCTGACTTCTACGACAAGCAAGAGGGTGCTGTGGGCCTTTTCGTGGTACCCCGGACCCACACAGGGCTATTTCCGTTGCGCAATCGTTTGTTAATGTTAGTTAATACTTAAAGGTTATTTAAATTTAATTGTGGAATGGGGGTACTTTTAAATATTTAATTGCAAATTAATCATGGAAGACATACTGCTGTTCGGCAATACATTAGAGTCTAGGCAATGCAAAACCGCCTAGGAAATACAGAGAACGCGATTACTGACCATTGGTGAACTTACAAAGAACTTCGGCCCCGTAACAGATTCGGGAGATAGTCCATAGAGATAATTACAAATCTAATCTGTGAAGAGATCTTACATCCTACACAAAGAAGTCATTCTCTTAGTGCAGAAACGCAAGTACGAAAGGTGTTTTACTCTGCTTTTAAATCTCGTAATTAATAAATGGTACGTGTATACGTTGTGAAGAATTTTTAATGACCGCACATTTCACCACTGTAAACTGAAACACTTGTTACGAAATAATGAATAAATTGTGTATTCCGAGTTCTGTAGATCTTTTTCTACTCCAATGGTTTAAAATCCCCCCTTGACAACTCTTGTTTACTCAAATTAATTCCCTTGTTTAAAGGGAAGTAAATCTATCTTCAAACTGGGGGCTCGTTGAGGGTTTCATAACTCAAATCAAACATTTTGCGAACAGAGAAAAAAAAATACCATAGCAAACTACAAGTATGAAATTGTCAACAATTTTAATAACAATTTATTTTTAATTATAAATGTTTAAGGGAAATTACCTTTTTCGTGTACATGCCGAGTCTTTAATTTGTAGCACTATCGTACATTTTGTTCAAATTCTGGTAGATTTATATGTCATCATGTTTTACTACCCCTTTACTTTTAGAGAAAAGAAGGTTAGACATGATATATTTTGTGCGTCACTGTTCGTCAATTAAAAAAACCGTGGCGTAAATGGTATATTTATTTTCGACATTTTAACTTTCGACTCAAACTTTAATTTATTCTATATCCAACCGACTACGCAGTGTGGACATGTTTTCCTGCACCAACTGTCGAAGTAGTGTGATTTTGGAACTATCCCAATTTGAACTCTTTTTCCTCTTATCGTCTGTAAAAATCTCCATTTTATTTTTCGACATAAATTGCGAAAATGCACGCGCAAAATTGAATTGTGGGATATTAAACAAGGTTTAAATATAATTCCAAACTTTAATTGACCCTTACTTAAAATTAGCCTTAAATATTCTTTGTGCAACCGATTTTAAACAGTTGTTTAACTAATTGATACTTAGTGATTTAAATAACACTTATCTTTTATTTGGTATTTAAGCTAAATGACGTTTGTGCAACCCAGTCCAGGTCTCTTCGAGGAACAGGAATAACTGCGAGTGGGGTATATCCGGAAGTGCCCAAATGCCGGATCCGTTTCCAGTCAATTAGTCAACCCGCTACATTCCTCCCTCTTTCATAAAGGGATGGTTTAGTTCAAATTTAAGAACAACAGCAACATATGTACACATATCCCCAGCTATACAAAAAGACAAACCAAAGATCATTTAAGCACAAAAATCATATATATACATTTGTACAGACATACGGTCACATCACTCTATGCCCTATTGATGTTGTAAAGTTCTACTGTGTTTTCGGTTGTTATCCTTACCACTTCTTCACATTCTCGAGAAAACATAGTAGCTGATTTCTCAACTATTTCTATTGTCAAGAGGGGAGTCCCTTCCTTTTCCCTTCTCCTGTGTAAATATGGCGCAACTGTTTCTATTACCAGGTGTTTTAATTCCATCTGACAAACCCTCTCTCTAAAATCTGGATATTTTTCATATAGCAGAAGGAACGGAGATGTGCCAAATTTAATGTTGGGGAATGCATCTTTCCTCTTAATATAGTCAGAGTGGTTTCCATTGAAGCAGTGCCAATGAATCTTATGTTCACATTTTAACTCCTTTTGCAATGTTGTCAGACATATATCTTGTAAAGTAGAGTTTCCCCTACAATGTATCACCACTGATTTATTTCTCTCCTTGGCTAGTTTTAGCTTATCTTCTAGGACGTCAACTTGTTTCTTCAGTTCTCTACTGTTTAGATTATCTGTGGAGTCCCCTATATTGGTGACACTCCACTAGCGTCTATTAAACGTCTCATGTCCTTTATCCATTCTTTCAGTTGATCACTTTTTTTCTAGATTAATTATCCTCGGGTGTATCCCTTCAAAGATCAAAAAACTTTATCCATTCTTTCAGTTTATCACTGCTTTCTAGATTAATTATCTTCGGGTGTATCCCTATTGTCATTTGCAGACGTTTGTCCCTTCTCATATTCCTCCTATCTGATGTTGATGGCCAGTGGTGTGGGAAACAGAAATTAGATACAAGGTGACTCACTTTATAATGTCGATCTTCAAATTTTGCTCATACAACGGTAAGTCAGAATATCTGACTGATTTTCTTTTCAACAGGATATCTAGATGTCAGTGAGCATCTGCTACACAAATTTCTGGTTTTTCTTTTCTGAGTGGTTGTTCACTTTCATACTTCTCCATATTTTCAACATCTCCAGTAATCTCTAGTAATAAAGCCAAAGTTTTCCAATGTAATAATGAATAGATATGCAAAGGAGGGTAAGATCTGTGTAGAACATCAGTTTTTAGATTATTGATATGGTTGAATTCTTTAATGAGGTCAATATCTGATGGATGAAAAAATGCGTTTCCGCATTTTCTAAATCGCTTATCTCTGCAGACAAATTCCAGCATCTCATTAAGTGATTTTATTTTCATTTTTTTCTAAAAGGGCGTCCAGTAATCCATTCATTTTTCCAACCCAGTCTTTCATTACAAGTATACCCTTCTGTCTATCATGGACATTGTCTTGGTGTATCTCCAACATCCTTTCTTAGCCAAATTGTAATTTACATATCTTACATGCAGTTAAAGGTGCAATATACCAAGGTAGATGTGAATTCAATACATGCCTTCTTATGTTCGTAAATATACCTTGGCACACAGGGCATGGTCTTCCTTTCTTGTCATCTTTCACACTTCCGCGGATTCGATTCACTGGTTTTTGGATCTCATCCTTCATTGGCCCATAATGAGAAACAAAGTTGTTATCATCCTGAATTTCTTCCATACTTAAAATAAAGAAC
The DNA here is from genome assembly GCA_002080005.1 of Gigantidas platifrons. Lineage (NCBI taxonomy): Eukaryota > Metazoa > Mollusca > Bivalvia > Mytilida > Modiolidae > Gigantidas > Gigantidas platifrons. The sequence goes on along the minus strand of MJUT01064869.1, from coordinate 4,267 downwards.
ATAATAATAATGTATATACAGTTTATATGTACAATACAGCATGAACAACTATTTTAATCTAAACAGTAATCCTGTAGATATACAGGTTGCAGTCGGCTTCTCTGAAATCTATCATGCTGAGGGTCATGTGGACTGTCGGCTACCTGGTATAAAAATGTATCGTCGAGATCATCAGGTGCATCTGAAATTAAGTCTAAATCATCAATTAGTAGCCTCTCTGAGTCCCTGTTATCGCGGGATGTCAGACTGTCTGACATGTCATTGGTGTTCTCAGATGTACATGTAAACTGAGAATTGACCGCTTCTGTAAACAGCCAATTTAGGTCGTACATGCCTTCCCCATCACCCAAGTCTGTGTTTACATCCTCTTGTTTATCAGATATAATACCATTCCTCATTCTTTGTAGCCAAATAGGGTAGTCTGATGCTTTGTATAATTTAAGTCTATCATGATGGACAATATATTCTGTCTTTCTGTCTTTGATTTTGAACAGAACAGGTGATTTAACCTCTGTAAAAATATAAGGACCTTTCCATGGCGACTTAAGCTTTGATGATTGTCCCACTTTAGTAGCAGAGTCCACTTTCAATACAACCAGCTGTAAGTAAAACTATGTAAAATCAAAGAAGTTAGGCGAGGGGTCTGTGGGCCGCATAAGACCCCCAGCGGGTCCAGGACTGGCCCTGGTAGGGGGACCTGGCGGGCGAAGACCTCCGAAAGCCCAGCGTTTCTAGCAAGTAGAGAGGGTAATTCCTGTTGTTAAATCGCTCCTTTTTTTACCATCACGTTTCATAGAGAAAACATGCACCGGTTGACAGAACACTTCAGGAAGTTAATATATATGAACAAAGGAAATATGAGGTACAACACCTGTTAAAAAAGAAATGGCTTGATTCATGCAACCTGCGACTTGTTCCTATAAATTCAGTTTTATATATACCGTCCGCCTTGGCGATTAAAATTTCAGTTTTAGAAAGCTAGCGAATCCTCAATGTTTGTTCTGATGGATATTAAATATTTGCTTTTTAAAAAGATTTGCCGATTAACGGAGATGTTACAAAGTACAACTGAAAAAATATTTAAGCAAAAATAGGAACACGTTATTGCATGCACCTTTTGATTCGCAGTCTGTTCATATTGCCATATTGTCCACTTGTTTTAAGTGTTATTTTGTATATTTGTAATAACAATTTGGCAATACCAAATAATTCAAAATGATGAAAGCAGGGACGTAGCTGAGGCTTAATAGTGTGCACGCCATAATGACTTTCGACGAGATGCAAAATTGTGCGATCTGGGGCCATTTCAGGGTTTCATATAACATAGAATCAAGCACAATTGTAATGACTTTGATAGACAAGAATATCTTAAAATTGTAAAAAATCTGCCCTTCGTGTCTTAGCAGATACGAACACCTCCATTGCTTTGTACAAATCCACTTCAAAATCTCGGTGAATATGCATCAATCCCAGGGACGATAGCCTGTCATTCTTCATAGTCGAACTAACACAAGTTTTCAAATGTCTCAGTACACTAAATGACATCTCAGAAGTAGCGCTTGCTACTGGCATGCTTAACAAAACACATGATATTGTATCCATAGAAGGATAGAGAACTGGATTTACAGAGAGGAGGGTTCAGCCGGTACATCGGTATGGGGCACGGAACGCCACGAAAGGGCCCGTGAATCTCTGAAGGGTCCAATAGCCTTATAGTCATTGACGTTTTATTTTGATTTTTTCATTATTTTTGGTATATTCAACTCAAATTCACGGTTTTGAGAGAAGTTTCAGCCTGTTCTCAGACCCCAAAGCAGTATTGTTACGCCTTGCAAAATTTCTCTTGGAGGCCCTGTTACAGATACATCATCATAAATCTTTTTTCACAACATATATTAAAATGAAAAAAAGGATCACATCGTCGGAAAAGTTCCAAAAATTCAATAGAAAAATCGTAGAAATAGGAACATTCGATATCCCTAACACACAATATACATGACCGCTCACTTTCTTGACTTAGTACAGGTACTTCAGTAAAAAGTTACGGGGTTAAACTAGTTGGATTATAACTTGCCATTGTCTTAAGAAATACCAATATAGCCACATCTCCTCTGAACTGTCGATCGAGAAAAAAACCCATAATATACTAGACAGGTAGCATGTGCATCATACTTCATAAATTCGCAATTAATATTTCGAATGTACAATAGCGACTTCCGCCCAACATGAAAACAGGACAGATTGATGTACTTGATAATTTACCCCACCCCGTCTCCCCAACGTATGAAAATAGAAATAGCTTTATGTGATTTAAATACGTACTAACTGCTTTACATGTAAACTGCATGATGCTGTTTGATAAAGACCTTTAACTAGAACAGGAACAAAGGAACACCTGAATGAAATAGTGTTGTAATTAAAGATTATGTACGTGATATAGAAGTTTGAAACAATGTTTATTATAAATGAGGTTGAAACAAGTCACATTTTGATATCAATTCGGTTGTATTTCACATTGACGATTTCAATTACGGAAGACGGACCGAAACCAGAAAAAAATTAACACCTGAATGAAATAGTGTTGTAATTACAGAAAGACAGTATTATATACTGATCGTCAATCTATCCCACGTTCCTATAGAAAGACAGTCTTATATACTGATCGTCAATCTATCCCAAG
>MJUT01064856.1:107191-170933 GCA_002080005.1 Gigantidas platifrons | reverse complement strand
TTATCTGTATTTGTAATATATTGTCATTGCTAATGTTTATATATGTACCGGAGAAGACTTCATAAGTTTACAACTTGTGTCTTATCCATTTGTCTTGTTTTGTATGACAATAAAATATGTTTAAAGTAGTTGTTTATTGGTTGCTATTGCAAGCCTCGAAAAAACTATAATATTAGTGATCTTATGGGAGGCTATTGAGATGATTTTGTAGAGCTTTGATGGTATGTGTTTCGATCACATATGAGGAGTACCCATGAAAACAAAAGTCAAAGGTCAGGTACTATGTTGTATTAAGGTAGTAAGCAGTATTATTGTCACATTGGACATAAGATCAAAGTGAAACATTCATAGTTTCGATATGTACTTCGAACAAATCAACACTTATAGTAATATAAAATGAGAAATTCAAAGAGCGCGAAAATTGAATTGAACATAAAATAACTTACTTCCTGTCTGTTGGAATCTCACTTTCCTCAATTGTTCCTGTAAAGGAAAATATTTCATATATGAAAAATGACATATATGAAAAATAGGAAGTGAACCATACTTTACTATTGTATAATTATACTCCACATTCAGGTGCGGCTGAAATGTTGATACATATAAATCGAAAATTCACAATAAGAAAATTGAATTAATCTCTTTTATCGTAAAGTTTCCTACTTAACCGACCATCATTGTCAATTTCGAGGTGTAGGTCAAGGTATTCAGCGGACCAAGCTGTGTCTGTGGTATCCTTTAATGCAAGCTCTGTGGGATAGATGTAACCAACAAACTCACCAAACTTAGAATTTTATTTATTTAAAAGACATCATTTATACAGCGGAACGTGAAATTAAAGGACCGGCTGTCTTATTGTCGTTTTTCTGTAGAAGGCCCTGTTTGAAGCCTGCCTCGTACGAATAAAGGAACAAGTCTGCGAGAAGGAGAGCACAGTTAGTTTCCATTGGAATGTGCGACCGCAAAGCACAGCAAAAGTGTTTTCAATCTAACATATCTTTGGAATGTTTCAGAATCCACATCTGATTCATACCACCCATTGAACAGCAGAACATATACTCTCATTGTGGCGGTAGTCTATCACTGTTTGAAAAAATAATAGGAGATGTCTTCAGCGTAACAAAACATTCTCCAATTTTATATAAGACTTGCTGATTCAATGTATTTATTATTTCAGCTCTGTGTGTGTACACATTACCTTAGATGGTTACATTCATACATTCTGCTTCCCAAGTTGCCCTATGTTCATGCACTTTTCCAGATTTATTTTCCTCTCACGGGTATAGCGCATTAAACTGCCATATGACGTAATCTGACTAGTTCACTAATGCTTATAAGCTCCATTCAGTTCATATTTCGGATCACGGCTGATACAGTCCTTGCAACAGTAGCCCATGGCTAATATTTGAATATATTTACATGTAAACATAATTCAAAAACCCTTATAATATAAAACTGTATATCATAGCTTTGTTTTAGAAGCTTTCTTGAGATAATCGTGTTGTGTATTGGGCTTTAATGTTGTATCTTCTGTGTCATCACTATTGGCCTGCTATAAAGGCGAAACTCCATCTAGTACTGTTAAGGGACTGATATATCACGTTAATTATACATGTACTTATAAAAATAAATAATTTTCTACTCAAATTCTGATATATCGCGACAATCTGTTGTATCTGTCTAGTAAACCTTATTTTGTATATTTGGAGAATTTTTAATAATTTGAAAGGATAGTTCATGAAATATTCTAGATTATCAATTTCTAAATAAAATTAAAGCTTCACAAATATGGAATTGTGTTTAAAAAGTCATATACACCAGTACATACCAATTATTGTCGTGTTTAAGCTATCATAATTATCTAATATTACAGGATTACATTTTGTGCACATCTTGAATTCTGTATAGTCTTTACTTCTAAACAAACAACAAAATACTGGAATCATGGAGAGATTGGACTAAATAGCGAGTTTTCAAAAAATAATATTATGAAGAGAAAATACGTTTGCGTGTTTCTGAATACGCTTTCTTAGTAGTTAAGATGAAGTTATCACTTCGACAGTTTTATGGTCGCCATCATGACTAGTTAGTCATTACGGAATTTCTGTCCTACTAATGACCAAGGATATGTTCCGTTTGTCGTAATCACAACCCGGTAATTTCCTCAACTCATGACATATCACTAGATGTGTAACAGGGGTTATATGACGCGTGTCACTAGTGGAATAGGAGCTAATAACCCCCTTTCGAAGTAGTTGGGTTCACGTGCAGTATTTTGTAGAGTTCGTATTTTTTCAATCTTTAGTTTCAGTGTACTATTTTGTCCTTTATTCTTTTGATCATTGTGTTGTCTGCCAAATAACGGCTTTTGATTACCCAATTGTTATCTTCAATCTTTTCGTAGCATAATTAAGACAATTTGCACCTATAAGACTTTTACCTGACTTGACCATTGCTCATCTTTTTAGTTTTCTATGATGTGTTTCTTTGTTTTTTTTGTATTTGTTCTATTTCTTGAGCTCACTGTGGCCTGTGCGTCTGGACTCTTCATTCTTGATTTCTCCTTCAGTTTTCTCTAAAGCGTATTTGAAGTTCGATTTTCTTTTCCAATTCCATCATCTCATACTAAGGTTGGTATTTCTGTCTTTTATGGATATTGGTGGTTTGTTGTGGTTGGATATATTGCTGTTTACTGTTCTAGTTTATTTTCATTTTGCAATTGAATTCATATAGTTTTAATGTTTCATAATAATTGTTTGTCTGAATTTAATGTGGAAATAGTATACGCTAGAACAAAGTATAAATACCTCATGCGCTCTGTTTTCTTCAAGCGAAAACCTGAAATTATTAAATGCATATTTATATCATGGTGTATATGAAAAATGAACCTTCTAATAAATCGGCCATACTATTTTTTCTTTCAGATGAAAAACGACGAATTCTTTAAAATTGTAATGTCTCTTGTATATTGTTTCTCCTTTTGTGCGATACATTAGTTACGTCTAACGACATCCCACGTGGGATCACACTAGGATTCATTAACCAACCAAACAGCGATGTGTCTATGAAATCTTTTACTTTCAAAACCGAGCACACGTGAAGCGTCTCATTGGTCAATGAATATAACTGTCTTGCATATGATTGGATGGTCAAAGATGAATGAAATATTGCGTGACATGATCCCAAACGGTATGTTGTTAGATGTTAGTGTATCGCCGATGAAAAAAAAAAGATATAACAACCATCTTATTTTAACTAGATTGTTCAGCACAAACACATTAGCAAGCGTAGAAAAAATATATTCATTTTACTGTTTAATAAATAATAAAATTTAACTGACGAAGCACCGTGCTGATCAATTATTTTATGTCAATGCTCGGATTTGTCGACAACCTCTTACATGTAACTGTATCAATTTTCTGAAACACAGCATTGCATTGTCAGTTATATTCCTCAGTTCATCAACTACATGCTGAATATTTCAGAACAAAAGTGCAACGTATTATACATATGTATTCGGTGACGATTTATTTTAATTATTCGAATGCACGAATATAATCTGCATAAATGGTGTAAAAATAATGTCTTTTGTTAAAAAATGCAAACTGTCGTTGATAGAACCAATCTCACAAATGTTTCGGTTTTATATACACATCTTTGATTACACAAACAAGTAAATTATGTGCTTCATGAAGGTATGAAATAGCCAACATCATATTTCTTTGGAAGGGTTGGTTTTTATTCAGCTGAAAGGAACAGAATAACTCGAGTTCATCCTAAGGGTTGGTTTTTAATATATACCATGTTTATTGTCAAGAGGAATGTATATCTGTGCTCACAACGCGATATCATGGAAGTTGTGAGCTTACTCTTAAGTATATTTGACCAGTTATGACTTGAACTTTGTGGAAAATAATACTATTTTTAAACTAACGTATGTTGTTCTATATGTTATTGTCATGATTCACTATTACGTGCAATACTCAACCTATATTGTGATGTCATGTGTTCTTTTTGCTGCAAAACTGTACTATTTTGTTTTCAATACATTAGAAATTAAAACTTCCAGCGACAAATAGTCCATTGTTGTCTTGACTGGTTGTGACAGGATTTGTCTGGATTTGTTCTGAAAACAATTTCTTTTACACATTCATTTCTGTATTTAATTAACTTTTTAAGTATTATGTAGTCAAGTATGTACAACATCAAACAGCTTTAAAAAAGTAGTCCTATTGATCACAACATAGTTCACAATGGGTGTTGTTCTTTTCGTAAATGGAACACTGTGTATATTTTTCCATTACGTAGTAATCACTTAGTTGGAGGAAGAGTAACATATGTATACACCTCGCCAAAAGTTAAGCAACACCGAATTATTTTTAAATACTATTTTTTTTAAGGAATAAAAAAATAACCAAAACATCTATTAAATGGACTGGGTTTATGATTTTATTAAACAAGTAAGTGCATTCTAAGTACAAATTATAAATTTGGACATTTTAAAACTTGTTTAGAAGAGTAATACTCAGGGGGGAAATGTGTGTAAAATGGCAGTAAAAAAACTCAAAAAAAAGTTTCACTTAAATCTGATATTTGTAACAAAATTGTTTGCATGCATTTTTGACCCGTCATGGTACCGTTCAGAACGTAGAGGTCCATTTTGCAGTCGAAAGAAAAACATCCTCACACAGTGACACCTCCGCCACCAAAAGCTGTTGTCTCTAAGATGTGTTCTTCCCTATATGCTGTATTATTGGGTCGCCACACCCGTATGCGGCCATCAATGTGGTGCAGAGTAGGTTCTACTCTCGTCTGACCAATGAACTCTACGCCATTGCCTCAAATTCCAATTACAATGATCACGTGACCACTGGTGTCGAGCATGAGGATGTCTTCGAGTCAACAAAGGTCTTTTGATTGGTATTCGGGCTTTTAAACGTGTGCAATTGAGTCTGCAGCTAACAGTTCGTACACTCACACGACCATGAATCTCCCAGTTGTCGCGTAATCGACGTGCAGTCTAAAATGGACGACGACGAGCTGATTGCGAGTGTCCTGTCATCTCTGGGTGATGATTTACGTGGCCTACCAGAACGATGACGTTCTTTAACGGTCCTTGCTTCAAAAGCCTGGATATAACACTGTGTGACACCCCAAACGGATCGGCAATTCTGTGCAGACTCAATCCAGTATTTCGCATGCCAATGACTTGCCATTTCTATTCAAGTGTTAACTTATGTCTGGGCATCATCAAAATGTGAATATAAATGGCATACACCGACAACAACAGCACGAGAAACACGTTACGCTTAATTGCACGAAACTGGCAAGGCGAAATCTGATGGGTTGCATAGTAAAACCGGTTTTTCATACATAAAGAAAATTAAATCGCTAAGTGAAAATTTACCTGTCGATTAAGAATAGATGAAAGAATAATATGGTAACAAAACAACGACAAAGTTGATTTTAAAACAAAAAACATTAGCAAAATGATATGGGTGTTCATTAACTTTTGGCGAGGTGTATATATGATTAATTTGTGTTTGAAGTATACGTCTACTATGCAGCTGCTTGAATGTGAATTACTACTGTTTATCAATGTTTATATATCAAAGTAACGAGAGTGATTACATTGTTGTTAGATAAGACTGTTCTTAGATTTAGTATTAGTTTGTTGCAAATAAAGCACCAATGGGATAGGACAAAAAGTTATCACCACTTATGGACTGTCCTATCCCTACACAAAATACAGATATAATAGGGATCACAAATCTAGCATATACACAAATATATATAATATTTAGCACAATATACAGATCACAAGAAATAAGTTCATGTAGGCCAGATGACCGACCATTTAGTAATTTGTTTTTGTGTGTTAAATATATGCGCGAACTTTGTTAAAGATCATGTAATTCTCGTTTATAATAATTTCATCGTGACCAAAGAGATCAGAACTGAACTAGCTAAATGTGTGAACCAACTGAATATTAAATGTATATATACAATTCCACAGAGAATAACATTTTTGAAATATAGTATCATTTAGTTAGCACATCCCGTTATGCAACAGCTGAAATGATATTTCTCAATATTGAGTAAGTCAATCATGTTACATGTATATTCAAAACGCACTATTAAAATATGCTTAAAAAACCAGAAACGAATTATGTGTTTTAATTGAAGTTTATGTTTGTGCTTTTTAGGTATAAGAAATTAACGTAAAGCAAAACGATATTGATAATACAGAACATGTAAATAAGCACAAACCCACTATAATGTACCTACTTCGGTCGGTGGTACAATTCGTTGACTTTGTGAACGAATCTCCTAAAACATTCCTGGCGATTATATGAAATAAATAAATTGTGTCGGGTACCAGGTCCTTGACTGTGTACTGTAGGTCAGCTGTTACACCAGGATCAGGTATGGATGGTGATAACATTGACGGTGATGACTGTGATATTCTCCTATACTGTACATAAAACTCATGTTTTGATCCACCGTTAAACTCGGATCTCCACAGGACAACAGCTGATGTCGGTTGACAGACAACGTAGAAAACAGATGGGACAATAGGATGGTCTAAAATATATTTAAATTCACTATGCGAATAATTAAACATATTTTATAGTATTTACAAAAATAGCAAATATCAACAGTATACCCGATTATTTATTAAAAAGTTATTTGAATAATTGACAGAATGACAATTAAAACGGAGGGCATGTGACTACATTGTATCAGCTGTGTTATTGTTTTTTTATATTTTAGTAGGAAATGTAGCACACTCAATAGAACGTTTCAGGGCACCAAATGGCTAATTCATACTTGAAAAAAGATTATTGTATAAGAATGTTCCACAACTATGTTGAACACAAATATAAAATTCTGTACTTTTACACAATTACATATGACTACTTTCCACGTATCAGAGTCAAATCGCTGGTCTGCAGTTTTCTAGGAATATATTGATTGTTATATCAGATTAAGGGTAATGATAGTAAAGCTAATCAATCAGAACATCTTGTGAACATTAATTAGTATCTTGAAATGTACAGACTATGTGAACAAAATCTATTTTTCAAGATAAATAAACAAAACACACATAATATGTAAATAATAACACGATAATCATTTGTTAAACGATGAATATATGTAATACTTACCTTTCTGATTGACAGAAAATTTTCTATTGAAACTTCCAATGTTGTTTGTTGCAATAACGATGTAGGACCCAAACTGTGTCATGTTTATTTCTTGTATAAATATATTTGATGTGAACTCAAATCCATTTGAAAGAATGTATGACTTTATTATGTTATCTATAGAATCGTCCTTCCTAAATATCCACTGTATAGTTGGAGGGGGATTAGCCAAGAGGCTGACAGTAATGTTTAAGGACGTTCCATTTTGCAAGCCAATTATTTCATGGGAACTTGGAATGTCCATATTCAAATGAGGTTCAACTAAAATACAAAGAAAATAAAAGACCATACAAAATAATGAAATATGTTTTAATAAGGATACATTATGATCTACTTTATTGTCCATGCTCATGTTGTCATTCTTTGTGTGTGGTCTATCTGGTTAGAATCGATTTCGTGAATATTTTTGATTGCTTGTTTATATTTGTGTTGCCGCTTAAAATGAAATATATTGATTCTATTAACCGGTTTGATCCGGCCACAGTTACTTGCCTGTCCCAAGCAATGACCCGGATTTCCATGAGTGTATATCGTGGTTTTCTTTGTTCACCGGTTTGATATGAGAGTTGATAGATCGTTTTGTTGTTATTGGTGGAATGTTCGACCTTCACTGTCTAATCATCCACTTCACAGACTAAACAAATATTGTAACAGTAAATGATGCCCGCTTGTTATTGAATAAGGGGGACATTTTTTATGCAGAGCAAGTTCAATAATTCTTTGAAAAGTGAATATTAAGTGTGATACATGTAAAATTTGCTTTATGTATTTAATTTGATTTAAATATATATCATTGTTCAGTAAAAACCATAGAGAATGAACACCAGCTATAGCTACAGTACTGTTCTTATGGAAGAGAATATAACTCACAGCTCTAGTAGTGATACACACTGATTGTAGTAGTACTTGTAACCCCAGCTACCTTGCAGTCGCGGTATCAATAAAAATTACTACATTGATGTCATGTTTTGTAGATATCTCTTTATTTTAGTTTATGCTGTGGTGAATTTATTAGATGTAGCATGGAATCATTAATCAATTAATACTTACAATTCACAGTCAGAGATATATTCGTTGTTGCATTGTTCCCATAACCATTGCATGCATGGCATTCAAATGTTCCGTGGTCACTCTCCATCAGACTTGGTATATCTAGGTTTGATCCAGCCACTACAGTTCCGTCAGCCTTTATCCAGTAGAACTGGCATGGAGGGTCACACTGAGCAGAACAAACGATTGGTCCTAGACTTTGACCCTGTATTTTTGTGAATGATCCTTCTGATGGACTGACGGAAATACTTGATCCAGGTGCATCTAGGTAGCACAATAAAATACCAATGTAGACATTATGTTGTTTGAACCCATAATTTATTATTAGAGCGGATGAATACCATATTAACGTTTTGGGCAAGCACATTTTACTTGTTGCATTACATACACATGATGTGAAAATTACGTACGACTTTTAAGTTTCAATGGGGGTAAGGTCAATGAACACGAGTTGCCGGCAGCTTTTTAGTTAGAGGCATACTTGTATGTATCAACGAACCATGTGACAAATTGATATCATTGATTTTGACGTTATCAGTTATATACAATGGTTATAGATAGTAGAATTAGTATACAATTATTGAACTATAATATAAATCTATATATTGCTTTATTGTGTTCAATGCAGTTTACAACAAACGACAATACATAGGAACAATCAGCGTTCTAGTGCAAACAAATTGGTTAAATTACTTGAATTCCTAAGCATTAACATAATGTCTTTCACCTAAAACTAAACACTTACAAGGAATTGTTGGTTTCCAGGGTTTACTGGTTTCTAAATATCCATCGTTGCTTTTTGATGAACATCTAAACGTAACCGGTGATGATAAGTCAAATGAGGTGTTATATGTCCAGTGTGTAGCTAAACCATCCACATCACAGAAACATGCACTGCTTTGACAAAGTGTATATTCACCTAGAACCCTGTATAAACATCCAAAGCTTTTAGAGTGGACAATTGTAAAATCAAATTGATCAGTGATGGATATTTTAGCATTGTAGATGGTTCTCCTGATGTCTAAGAAGTGGCTTACAGTACATGTTACCATATACGGAACTCCAGGTTCAATGTAAGTATCACCAGTTATATCGATAGCAAAACACCACAAACACTGTATACCTGGAAGAATATATCAAAACCAATATAATCTAAAAAAAATATTGATGAAATATGAAAGGATTCGAAATTTGAAATACATAAATTCAGATTCTGATAATATAATGATATTATTTAAGTGATTCCTTCTGATAAATATGTCAAATCAAGATGATGAGAACTCTCGGTTTACACTTTGAATGAAACAATTACCATAAATTTGACACTAATGGCCACCTTTCTACCAGACTTTATGACAAAAGAGACGACTGCAATTGTGCCATTATCAATTTTCCACTGCGTGATAGTAATATACCAAACGCTACCCCACAACCAATACGCTACACTCGAACATGCATATGAATATGGTCAGGTTGTCACTGAGCTATATATAGCTGATACATGTGTAATTATTATCGCGACGCTCTCAGTAACTTTTAGTGTTGGTACGTTCTGCTTAGTATGGCTCACCCAGGTTCTGATCATGAACAACATTCCAGTATTAGTAATGGTCCAGCTGCGGATACACATTTAACAACAGATGGTGCAATTTCTCTTTTTACGTCTGCCTTAAACAGCACTTTGATTGAACATTTTGAAACTCAGTTTGAGAAGAGTAAGAACGCGAAAGCAGTTGACGCATCGGATTTTACATTTAAAAGTGAAGGGAATAAGGTTCAACATTGTTTTTATTCGAACGTTTGGAAAAACGGTCAACCATAGAAAGGTGTTTAAAATTTAACAAATCAAGCGACGCCCTTTATATTATCACAGGGGAAAAAGGAGTCATTATAAAGCATAATAAAATTCTAAAGATAGCCGATAAGCATGGCTGGGACACGCTTAGGGAATACCTGGATAGTCCGCTGGCGGACAATAAAGATGATGCTAGTGATTTACGCGCTGCTCTTTCTAGGGCAGCTCGGAAAAGAAACTCGAAGCCTTATAACAGATCAGAGGATCAATTCAGTGGTACCGGTGGAGGAAAATTTAATCCAAGGCGCTTTTTTCGGAGGAAGTGTCACAAACGGAAACAACAAACAAGAAGCCCAGAAATGCTTATACTGTAACCAACCTGGAGACTTTGCAAGGAGCTGTCCCCTCAGAGGAAACCCCATAGCTATAGACAGCACCCCAAGATTCAGGATACAGGAAAGGCACAGTGACATACAAATGACGGAAAAAGATGAAGTTGAGTATTTTATTAAATTCAGTAACAATTATGAGAAAAAATCTGGTAAAAAATTTGTTAATGTAAAAGTAAATTTGAAAAAATCATTCTCGATTTTGGAAACATGCTAATGACTTTATCATGAATGTTATATGTAATATATTAGCAATTCTAATACCAGTAGAAACATATAATGGTGGTTTGTCAGGCATGTCATAAACTTTTCGTATTTCGTTTTTAAACATTTGTTGGCAAGGAGAATTTCTCAAGTCTGTTGGCAGATTGTTCCAGAGTCTAATGGTACTTGGGAAAAATAACTTTTAAACTAAACCTTCCTGGGGGAATCGTAATTTATAGTTATTGGTTTGACCCAACGTAATAGTAATAAATCTTGAAGATAATCAGATGGTTGACCACTGACTATGTCATAGAATAATGAAAGTTTTCTTTTTGCACGCCTAACTGAAAGTTTGTCACATTCCGTTCCCTTATAGATAGACAGTAAGCTTGCATAAGACGTTAAACCGGTTACTATACGTGCGGGTCAAATTGAATTTTTTCAAGTCGTTCTGAGTCGGCGAGAATACAATTATTCCAAACCTCCCCTGCATATTCTAAAAGTGGACGAATAAAAGTTAAATACATAGTTTCAAGAAAATTTCGAGATACCTTAAATATAAGTTTTCGCAGAACGAGGGGGGTTGTACGAAATAGTACATGTGCTAGCTCCAAAATCGACTATAGAAAGGAATCCAACTTTGTCTCCCATAAAACCTTTGTTGGTCCATAGATGTATAACCCACCTATGGATTTATACATCCATGGTTGGTCAAACCAGGATGGCTAATGAGAATAGAAAATCCGAATTATTATGGTATTGCTGTAATATTTAATTATTACTAGTGGATCATCAATGTACAAATATTAAACTTTTATTACATGTAGTATGATATATCAACACAGATATTCATATGCATATGTCAACGAAAATATTCTATAATTGTCTTTTTCAAGAGTTAACTCATATCATATCAATTTCCAACCGCTGATTACAGTAGTTACGAAAAACAGAAATCATCACACTAATCATTTCTCACAACACAAAAAAAATCTTAATTAAGGGTCATCAATCTGTTGGATACTAAATGCACTGACATACAAAGGTTATTCTCCCTGACCAGATTGATACAGTAAAACTCATGGTCATGGTTGGTTGATTTCCTTATAACACATCATTTGTAATAAAATAACTATATGATCTAACCATCTGGACATTAAAACTTTCTCAATAGTTTAATAATTTATTTATTCAAATTGCATATTACACCCATATGGGCCAAGCAATTACAATACAAAAGCATGAAAACACATACAAAAAGCACAAACATATTATATATGTAAATGTAGGAGAAATCTTGGACCGGCGCGGACCCAATCGTCTCAAGTCTAGTGATTGTTATATGAAGGTGCAAACAACCGATAAAAGATCTGAAGTTGGATTGAGTATGTAATCAAGTTTATTCATAGGTGACATATTAGTAAAAGAAGGACATTTATTTTCAATAGTATTTATTAGTATATTTCTTGATTGCTCGTTTAAATGACAATTTAAAAAGAAGTGATATTCATCTTCTAAGATATTGCAAGTAGTGCAAAGTCTTTGTTGACGGGGTATATTATTATATCGACCAGTTTCAATTTGCAAACAATGGTAACCTGTCCGAAATTTAGCTATGAGTTGTCTTTTTTTAAAGGTTTTTTCCTGTTTCAAATACTCTTCCAAAACAATATCATGTTTTATTTTATTATACAAATACAGTTTTGAATTATCTGTTAATTTTGAAAAGTTTGTCTTTAGTCTTCTGAATGTAATTATTATGGACAACCTTTTTAATTTTTTTTAAATGGAACTTTTATCTTATGGAAACACTTATCCATATTAGAAAAATCTTCAGCATCCAAATCAAACCTCCATCATGGCACTTTTTTAATGAATCACTTGTCAGTATTGAACTGATATATTCATTATACTTTGAATCTTCAAAACAAAGGATTAAATTCCTTCATAAATATAATTAAAATATTTATATTCATGTGAATATATTAGGATATAGGTACAAGGCACAAATACCTATATAGGCAAGACGCCTTCCAAATCTAAATAACAACAATATATTCGATCATGGATCATCTATGTTAGAACTGAGGAGAGACGACCTCCAACTATTTTTAATTCATTACCCCTTTTTTGTGTCTGTTTTGTATTGTTATATATGGGCAATATTGAATTTAAAATCGACTCCAAAAATTACTCCAAACTGCACTCCAAAAAAGACTCCAGACTCCACTCTATGTTTTACAACATGCTTTCGCAGAACTGCCACTTGTTTGGATGTTTTTTCAATAATAGTATTTATGTGGTTTGACCACTTACAATCTGCACTTAAAGTGATACCTAAATGCTTATGACATTCTACCGGATACATTCTAGTATTTTCTATCCAGAAGAACAAACCAGGAGGTATGTCTCTAGTATTAAAATAGACAATGTCAGTTTTAGCATTAAAATAGACAATGTCAGTTTTAGTCAGTTTGACAAACCATTTTTTGGTCCATTCTGAAATATTTTTTAAGTTCAGGCATTAATTGTTTTATTATACTGAAACTCGATGCCAGAAAAGTTTGATAAATGCGGACATTTCTGTAAATGAACAGCCAGAATTGTTCCACTGGGCAAACCGGCGGTGGCCATTTTAAACATACTTACGTCACGTACACGTTTTAGATCATGGTCATTTTACCAATATCGTAAGCGCTTTGGCGATCTAGATCGCTGTTTTCCCGGTCATTAGTAAAAAAAACTAATGACCGGTGAAATAGAGAAAACAAAGAATTTAGGATTTATTAGATAAAATATTACACTTGATTTTCTAGAGGGATTTAGCCCAAGGGTGAACAATTATGATGTTCACCTTAAGTGCTGGCATTAATTGTTTTATTATTCTGAGGCTCTATTTTATTTTGCATCACTCTTATTTCGTTTGATAAATGCGAACATATCTGTAAGTGAACAGCCAGAATGGTTCCACTTGGCACACCGGCGGTGGTCATTTTATACATACTTACTTCACGTACATGTTTTAGATCATGGTCATTTTACCGATATCGTAAGCGCTTTGGCGATCTAGTTCACTGTTCCCTCGGTCCATCAGTAAAAACTGATGACCGGTGAAATAGAGAAAACAAGGAATTTAGGATTTATTAGTTAAAATATTACACTAGATTTTCCATTGAAAAACGACACTGAAGTATAATAATATTTTTTAACTCGGACAAAGATTCATTTATACTCACATAAAAGTTTTCCTTTGCAGATTTCGTCAAATTATTCACTTTGTTCCGTTGATTTTTATACTTAC
The DNA here is from genome assembly GCA_002080005.1 of Gigantidas platifrons. Classification (NCBI taxonomy): domain Eukaryota; kingdom Metazoa; phylum Mollusca; class Bivalvia; order Mytilida; family Modiolidae; genus Gigantidas; species Gigantidas platifrons. Next base: position 156,986 of record MJUT01064856.1, on the reverse strand, counting down.
GTTCCTTTGTGCCTATTTCATTTTTAATATACTTTTTCCTAATTCGATCTCGGATTCGTATTTCCTTTCTAATCTCAGATGTCATCCATATCTTATCGTTAGGTCTAATGGTAACACAGTTACTTAGTGGGTATACAGTCATGTGCAATTTGTATGAATTTTTTTAACAAACAGTTTACAAGATATATCTATGTCAGTCTGATTGTTAATAATACCGTCCCAGTCAGTGTCCCCCTACCATCTGCTTAAATAACTCATAGTTACCTTTATTGTACAACCACACATTCCTTTTATACGAGGTATCATTATGATATCCACAATTAACAACACTATATGTGAGATCATGGTCGCTAATAGTACGATTTATTGGAATAGTAGACGACTCAATAACAGTGATTGAATCAGAAACAATAATGGGATCCAACAATGAATACGAATTTGAACCAAATCTGGTTGGGTCACATATTTTATTTTCCAGTCCATACAAATTAATGATGTCAGCTATTTCAGTGGGTAAATTTCCGAGAAAGTCAATATTGTAATTCCCAAGACTGATAATTTTACTTGAATAATCAAGAGCTGAGCTCACCATCTGGCTGGAATTCCTCCAGAAAAAAAGGGACTCGGCCTCAATTTGAGACCTATATATTATATTTAATAAAATGTTACCTACCTTCGATTTTATTTCCAACCACAATGTTTCCACTCCATCTACGTTGTTGGTCGGTTCTAGGAACTATATTAACATTGTCCTTGAAATACATCATTATGCCCCATATAGAACTTTCTGGTTTTGTTGTTAACGCAGACAAAAGTGTATGGGGACCAGCTCAAATAATTGAATGGTTAGTTTTTTTATGGAATTTAAAAGAATGTGCTCTGGAAATACCAGATAAAAAATTGTGAATTTAAAAAGTAACATATATCTAATATAGTTGAAGGAAATACATATTTAACTTGTAGAAATATAGCTAGGATTTGTGAAACAAACATTTCAATAATTCCTGCATTTGGTAATATTTGTCAAATTATGACAAAACACATGCACATGTTAATATGTTGTAGAAGTTCATGGGAGGATGTCATTTTAATGAATAATAGTACTTTAGAAGAATTAAGACTTTGGTATTTTCAGTTCAATTGTTTTGTCTTTCAAGTGCGTTATATATACCTGTACATAGAATACCACAACGTGTCATTTTCACTGATGCTAGTCAGTTCGCTGGGGCTGGTTTTATTGTAAATGCCAATATAATTGTATATTTCATGTTTGATACACAAGACAGACAAAAGTTCTGCATGGAGAGAACTGAAACAGTGCAAATTAATATACTATCTTTGAGGTATATTGTTTTAAAGTTCGGAGATCAGACCGATTTAAGGAAATTAGGAACAGTTACATTCATTTTGTTGGGATTTTCAGGGTTTTTGAGATATAGTGAATTGGCTAACATTAAAATGAATAACATTATATATTATCAGCCTTAAAATCGGAGACATAGACATGCACAATGTAGTGAATCAATTGTTGAAGCTGTCACCGTACAATTGATTCACTACATTTTAAATGTCAATATCTCCCATTTTAAGGCTGATAATATTTTTGAACGAACTTGACTGCATGAAATTGTATTGGTTTGTGTGCTAAACCCAATGCGTTGACCGATATAAGTTGATCTGTGTGTTTATTGATTTCTTGTGTAGCTATAGATAAACTTAATTCATAACCACGGCTTACAACATATTTTCTCATGACTATAGCCAATGAAAATATCTAATTTGAGGTCAATGTAGCTACAAATAAGCTTCATTCATAATTCCCATCATACAACTGATTTTCTGTATGCACATCGGCTGATAAAATGCCGACTATAGCCAATGAAAAGATTTCATCTGAGGTCAAGTTCGTACGAAGAATGTTTTGATACTCACATCAAGCTTTACATCGAGAAGAGCAAAACGGACATATACAGAAGGGGTAATTCTGTTGTTTTAGCTTCAACTAACACAGCATTTTGTACAGTTGTTTGGTTAAAAGGGTATTCTGAATTAGCAAATTTGCACTTTAATTCAGATAGCTATTTTGTCAGAGCACTTTCATTCTTTAAATCTAAAGGTACTTATAAATTATGTAGAATAAATGTTCCATTGCCCTATAGCTGAGATTGGTTTGGATAAATCTAAATTTGGCCATCACAGTTTAAGGAGCAATTGTATTACTATTGGTGTCATTAGAGATGTTTCTGAAGGATTACTTAACGCACATGGCAGATGGGCTTCAGATAAAGCCAAAAAAAAAGGATATATAAAGAACAATATACAATCTCAAATGGCTGTTTCATTGAATCTTGGCATATGAAAATCTCTTTGATATCGATGTTACTGCGAACAAACAAGCCTAGGTGCAAATGTATGGCATGTATATTGATGCGTTTATTTGCATTATTTGATAAAGATTGCTTCGCAAAGAATATATGAGAAAGTTACAAGCCTAATCCAAGTCTTATCTCTTATTTAGCCCTTTATATTAAATTATAAATTATCTATATTAGGACGATTTCAAGCGGGAGAATTTAGATATAAATAAGTTGCTTCAAAGCAAAGAAAAAGGTGAAAATAAAGGGAAAACTTAATTCTTAAAAATAATCAACTGCTTTAACAATGGTGTGACGTCAGAAAAATGTACTAAATCTGAATATAACCTAAACAGGTGATGACATTTTTTCCATCGGATATTACCATATAAACCAAAGGAATTTCTGGTCAAGAAATATTTTTTTTTAATTCTAACATTATTGTAAAAAATTTCAAATAATGACATATAACCTCCAAACTTCAGAACTGTTCCGTTTAAAAAAATTAACAATCACACATCTTTTATTACGACAAGATTGGGATCACAGCATTGCTTATTGCTGTAAATAACTAAATAACAATAACTATACATGTCATATGTAAATATATGTATAATTGATCTTCAAATGACTCTACAGTTTAAATGTCAGCCATTCCCGGGTAAAATATATAGAATATATGCTCATTCCATGTCATTTCTGTTTTCAGTAACACTGTCCATCTTGAATGGAGGCAGATCTTTCAGATATATAGTTGAATTTGACCACAGAGAGACCTGCACAGACATGTTTTGCTAATATACTTCCGACCATCTAATGTGAAAGGTTTCGTGCGATGGTCACAAATTATATAAAAAAGCAGAAAACGTTCAACTGATATTTTGCCATGTGTTCTGTCTTATATTGCAACTTTCGTCAAATTAATTAATTAATCATACAGAAATCTATTCCGAAAATCATTGCCTTTTAGGACCCCACAATTGATCAAAATGGAGAAATGTCATTTTGCGATCATAATATATAGGTGAATGTAGTCAGAAGGTAAAAAGACGAGATCAAAATAATAATAATAATAATAATAATAATAATAAGGATACTTACAACTAATAAGTACTAATGTGTGTAAAGTCATTGTACATTGTAAATTGTTATTGTGATCAACCAGGAAGTATTTAAAACATATAATCATTGTATACATTAAATAATAATGTATTTATAAATATTTGAAGTACAAATAGGTCAGCTACACTTATGGTATGGATAATGATCTTTGTAGATAGTATTGTAGTTTGAAAAATTTGAAATGATGTAATGATGTACGTGGATCATTTTATCACTATAATTAGCAAGCACAAAACATTTAAATGGCAACAAACATGTTACAAAAATAAACAATAAAGGGCAACGGTCTTTTGTTTTAAGCATATTTAGGATAGTTTTGATGCATGTGCATTTTAAGTCCCAATAGCTACATATTTGACTGTTTTTTATTCTTCAAAAAGTGTACTATACATGCTTTATATTTATCATTTTCGTGTTGGTATATGTGAGAAAGAATGGATGAGAGGACGATATTTGTTGAAAAATTCGAGAATGATGCATCAAAAGATGGCGACTGATTAATTATCGGCAAATTTACGGAGTCTGTCGAATGATCCAATAATAACTACTCGGTCATATATGGTTGCCGAATGATATTGTTGTTCCAACTATAAATAAACAGCGATGAAACATGTAAGCACGTGTACTCTTTTCTCACTATATTATTGTTTTATTTCAAATGTTTTCCCGATAGAAAGTGGTCACTTCGCATGGTTTTAATTAGAAAAGTACATGAGTTATTTGTGCATAGCTCTAGAGAGGAGAAATAAAGTTGATTTAAAAATACGTATTTTGACAAAATTGGGGTGCGATAAGGCAAATACAAAAAATGAATCAGGTAAACAATAAATATGTTGTATTCTGTATTCCTAAAAAAATTCTGAATGATTCTGCATTATTCAGTAAATAATGTTCGCAAATTAAATATTTTAGGATTGTATATGACTTTTTTTTTGCTACACATTTATACTAAAAATAATTCCTAAAAATCTGAATCATGGACAAATTATGTTTTCAACAAAAACCACTCATATAAACATAATGAGCAAATAAACATTTAAAATATGGACAATTCAAAAGGTTTTTTTGTAAAATTTGTTAAAATCTATCCAGAAATTACTTCACATTTTGTTGGGGTAAAAATATGGTTTTGGTTGATTATATATGTTTTCTTTTAATTTTCCAATACTTTTTAAGATTTATTGATACCAGTTGATAAAAAATTCCATTTATTTTAGAATTCAGATCAACTACCAGTGAAATAATTTCTCCTATTGATGAGAGTTCTTGCAAGAACGTTGTTAATCAAGGAACAGGCAGAAGATAAGGGAGAGGTAGGGGTAGAGGACAGTGAGAGGTGCCACTCAAGTTACCATACAGCCCTCAACAAGCAAAACCCACATCTCATGACAAACTGTTGGATGACCCCTCAAATAAAGCATAACTGGAAAAGTATTCATGCAGAACCATTATTATCTTTTTCAAACTAACTTACAAAAAATGTATCTGAATGAAGTGATGTATTATAAGGGAAAACTATATACATGTAGATTGTTTCTCATCTATATTCCTTTCTTTTCAGGATTTCTGTACCATAGATTTGGATGACCTTGTTTTGGAGGTTGCTGCTCACCATAGAGATGGTGTTCTGTACAACCTCCAGATAAGATAACAACAGAGGCAGAAGACACACTGTGTACAGACAGTACATATTGTGGCAACAGGATTATCTGGGAGCAGGAAACAGGCGTGTTATACCAAGTTGTTAAGTATGGTGGATAAGGGAAAAATATCCAGACCCACTTGGACAGTATGTCGGCATCATGCCTGGAAGACCCGGATATATAATCTAGAATAAAATTATTTTCTGTGCCAAATTTATTTACACACTTTGTTTGTTTATAATTTAGGTGTACTCGATACAACATTTTGTGATTAAGTTTATCAGTGACATGTAGCAGGTCTGTGGTTTTCTCCAGGTACTCTGGTTTTCTTTAGCAATACAACTGACAACCACGATATAGGTGAAATATTGTTAAAAGTGGCATTAAATACCATGCCCCTATCCCTCAAACATCATTCAATAAATGTAAGGTTTCTAATCACAGGAACCATGTTAATGGAAATATTGAGAGAAAGAAAAATCATTATATCAAAAACAAATTTAAGGTACAAATTTTAATCAGAAAAATAATAAATGCAAATAACATAAACTCCTACAAAACACTTTAAATAATTTTAATGAATACATGTATATCAAAATGCTTACACTATCATTACAAGTGTATTCAACAGCAGAGTATCAACCACAAAAATATAAGCGAGTTTAAATATATCATCTTCTAACTGGTTTAATATCTCCCATCATTATAAATGCTGATTAGTCAAACACAGAGCACCATGTTTCAAGTAATAATGACCAATCTTTATAGAAGACTTTCCATAGAGTTTTTACTTCATCAGCTGACCATCTATACCTTTGTTTTACTGTAACAAGTCCTGAAATATAGATACTGCATATTGAGTATGAAATTGAGACCTAATGCCCCTATTTTCTTTTTTTTGTAGAGATATTTGTAAATTTTGGTGTGCTGAAAAGGGGAACAGTTGAGATGGTTGTGTTTTTGTCAAATTATGTGACTGTTTTATTTTCTTTCGATATTATTAATGATTTGATTTGATTTTTGGTGTTTTAACGCTACTTTCAACAATATTACAGCTATACCATGGCGGCCAGTTTTAGTGGTGGAGGAAGCTGGAGTACCCGGAGAGGACCACCGACCATGCAATGGGTGATAAACAAGAGTCTACTAGAGACTAGAGTAATGTTGGGCTTCTGATGGGCATGTTCTGGAGTGGATATAAATGCAGCACATGCTGTATTATCAGACAATGGCACACTTGTGGCAAGCACACTATCGTCTTGTAATTTAAGTTGTTTTGCTGTTTGTGTCACCTGCATTTTCACTTCATAGCTGAAAATGACAATATTGTAAAATGACAAAACATAATGAAGATCTGTGACAGTGTGACTACTATTACAGTTAGGGGCAGAAGGTCCCATTTCCGGGATGCCTTGATTGAGGAGCAAATACTATATTTTACACTAATTTGGTACTTACTATATTCATAACAATACACCCCCCACACACATAATGTTTCCCACAAAGGTTGTTAGAGTATTTGCTTAATTAAAATACTACTTCAGAATTAAAGCAAAATTCGACACAATGTACTAAAGTACATTGTTTGGAATCTATGACGCCGATTTAAAAGAGTTAATTTGTATTTTTAAAAACTCCCCTTGGCTGGCCTCAATATTTTCGTCTCGATTTTACCGTTGACAATTGACAGGTTTTATCAACTATTTCGAAGTAAATCACATACATTTAAGATATAGATGATACATTAATATATATTCCTTCGATGTATTCAACTACGGAATAAATTCATAACTTCTATCAGTGACAATTTACGATTTATTTTCATCGTTAAAATGTAAACATTGCACTTACCAGTCCAAAATAATTTTTGCCACTTTAGCGTTGGATTTCACCCGTAGAACTGATCTGACGTGTGAGCTCATTCCAACAATCACACTGGTCTCCAATCCATATCCTGCTCAGATCACTCGATTAAGCATTCGATTCTCCTTTCCGGTGTTTTCTTTCTGAACTTTTAAGCTATACATCTTCAGGACCACGCTTTGAACTAGATTCCCACATGTTTCTTTCATCGACAACAATCTCAATACGCATGTGTAGCGTTAAAGTTCAAAAGAGGTCGTTTGAATACGGAAAAGTTTCATATTAGAATTGTTGTTTTTTTTTTTGCATGACAGGATAAAATTATCCCTATTTGTTTTCCCCGTCATTGCATAGTATTACAAACTGAAAGAATAATTTTGTTGCGTTTTTAAAATGTTTTAAACAAGTTTAAAGAATTTCATCATTAAGCAATCGAGTTTTTATTTTTTGTCAACTATATAGCTATTGGGACTTTACATTAGTACACAGTAGGTTTGATTAAATCTTCTTTCAGCTATGACACCTGTTACCTGTTACCTGTCTGGTAGATTCACCCTTTATAAGGGTCACTCCCAATGGGATGAACTACATATATAGGAACTGGAAAATTAAATTAAATTATGAAAACTGTGTGGTGGCACATAACCTCAGTAGAATCTCCCTTACATCAACCACTATTTAATGACCTGTTGGTGTGAAGTCCATAGCATATTGTTCTTGTGATGTGTTCTAAGTTGTACAAATGTTCCTTTCTAATTCTTCCTACTACATCACAGCACTTAGTATGTGATGTGTCTAGAATGAATTGCAGTAGGAGGTTCTCAGATTTTAGACGGTCGAAGGTGTTCTCCCTAAAGTGTGTTTTCATGTATTGTTTGAGTTTGGATTGATGTTTCTCTCGGACATCCTCCAAGTAGCTGCACTCTAGTTAGAAATGTCTCGTATCCTCATGAATAATGTTGCACAAATTGCACATGACTGATTCTCGCCGTGTAGAGAATTCTGATCGATCTGCCTGCAGGGTATACGTTCGTGTAAGAAGCCTGCACTTGACTCCTGCTTTCTTATCTTCCATGGTATTATTTGGTACTAGAGCCCAGACTGGGTAAGGCTTGCCTAATTGTCTATTGTCGTCAAAGAATTCCATCGTTGATTTTGTAGCTCATTCTTGCTCCCAGGTTTGTTTCCAATAGAGTTCAACAGCATTTTTGACCACTCTTTTCAAGACTTCTTTGAGAGGCACTGATTCCATTAATGTTATTATGGTTGGTAGATTGTACTTTTCAAGGATGTTTCTAATTCTTGTTGCAAAGGTAGTTTTATTTTTGGTTGACATGACTTCTTGTCTCTCTATTATTCGGTATTCAATTGATGAGATGTTCTGAATGATGTTACCAAAGAAGGAAAGCATTAATTTGTCAACGGCAGCTTCCACTGTTTCAATTCCTAGTAGTGCATATGTGGCGGCATTTGCTGTTCTGTCTGGTAACCCTTGAATCTGACGACAGATTTTAAGCTGCAATCGTTCTAGCTTCTGAATGTCACTTTTTGAGAATTTCAATGTTTCTTTCCCGTAAAGACTTCTAGGTAGGGCATATGTCTTCCAGAGTTTGACGGCCACTAGTGGGGTTGTTCCTTTCAGAGCATTTAGGCCTGGGCCTAGCAAAGCATAGATGGTTTGTGTGGCTGTTTTGAGCCGCTCCTCAACGTTCAATTTATTTGTAGGTTTTCTGATCAGTCCAATATGTTTTGTTTGATCTTTCTGGGTTATACGGTTTTCGCCAAGACTGACGTCGATTTGAGTATGATATTTTGTTAATGGTATTAGACCCGACTTGCTAGGATTGATAGTTACTAAGTCCCGGTTAGTCAGATTGTGAACAATGTCTAACAATGCCTGAATCTCGTGTTCGTTCCTTCCAAGTATGGCAATATCGTCAGCACAGGTAGGTGCCACTACCCTGATGTTTCCAATTGTAGCTCCCATGTCTGATCGTTCTAGTGCCTTAAGAATGCTGTTCTTATAGCTCTTACAAAGTACATTGGATAGTTTCGCACCCTTTCTTACTCCGATCACTTGGGTAAATTGTTCTGATAATGAATTATTCCATTTGACTTTGACTTCTCTGTACATGTTTCGTAGGAGCAGCCATAGGTCGCCCTGTATTCCATCGTGATATATTTTGTTGATCATAATTTCGTGATGAACTCTATCTAACGCTTTTTGGTGCATCTAACGTCACCAGAAATAGTTCCTCAGAGTTATCCTTGCTATGTTCAATGGTTTCAGAAATAATGAAAGCAGCATTAAGCGATGAAGCGTTTTCTGTAAAGCCCCTTTGAAGTTTGCTTTGTGGTTTTGCTAAATCGGGTTATATTCTATCCTTCATTATTCCCTCTATAATCGAAGAAATGACGTGTTTCACTGTGATGCCTCTGTAATTTTCCGGGAGATGTTTATCTCTCCCTGTTTTATTGACTGATGTAATTATTTCTTCCTTTACTATTTTTGGTACTTCTTTTTCCAGAGAGATTTGGTTGATGACGTGACCTAGGGTTGGTATTCATTCATCTGGCGCATTTCTGAAATGTTCAGCTGATAGCCCATCTGATCCAGGGGCTTTTCCAGTATTCAGTTTGCTTATTGCCTTCAGTACTTCTTCGGCTGTTATTTTGTCGATATGGCAATTTTTCTCAGATTCCATTTGCTCAATGATGTCATTTTGAATACTCACTAATTTCAGCTTTTTTGCTCCACTAGAGTTCTCTATGTCCATGGTATTGTCACTTTTGAATAGTCTCTAGAAATATTCCTTTCAGCTTTGTAGTAGTTCTTCATGCTCCTTCACCTCCGTTCCATTGAAGATAAGTGTGTCAGTTGCTGTGCTTGAGTTTTACAGTTGATTTCTTACTAGCTTGTGGAATAATTTAGAGTCCTTTATGCTAGCTGCCATGATCTTTTCCTGATTGCTGACTCTCAGAGAGGCATTTCCTCTTCGTTGGGCCCCGCGTAAAGCCTTACGTGCTGATTTCATATCTGAGTGTTTTGTGTTACTACTTTTATCTTGCTTCCATTCGTAGAACGCCAGTTTTGATGCTTTTGAAGCCTCTGCTATCTCTCTATTACATATTCCTTTGCCTACAGGTTTTATAGTTATTACTTTTACATAGTCTGGTATAGAGCATTTCCCGCCAGATGTAAAATGTCAGAGATTTCACTTATTTTCCCAGTCGCATCCTTAGTCTTGCTGGTGTCTAGCTTTTCTAATGACTGTTGTACCGACTCTTGATATTTTTCTTTCTCACATTTGTTCCAGTTTGGCGTTTTGCATATTAGAGGAGTTCTATTTGTATTTTTGGTATTTTTCAATTTCACATGGAATTTAGCAGTTAAGAGGCAGTGATCTGAGGCATTCAGGGGATGAAGAAGTCCCTCGTTCTGAACTTTGTAACTTATATTACACCATGTAACTACCTTCTGTGGTGATTGATTATTGAATCGAATAAACTATGAATTTCAAACATAAAAATATAAACAAAACATCTTGTTGGCTTTCTAGGTCATATTTCACTCATTGTATTATTCGACGATATAATACCACAGTAATATACATTAGGGAAAACCGAAGTGGCAATCTACAATGGACTTTACTGATAATGAAAAAGAGGACCAGCACGAACCCTACCACAAATCCTACGTTGAACTCAGGCTCTAACAATTACAAATTTACAAACTAACCATTTTGATCTATGCCATTGTGAACTATTTAGTAACACACCATCAGCACCTGCATATTGACAATATATATTTCAGCTGACATGATATTCTAGCGATTCTGCTGCTAACAATCAAGCTAGTCTAGTGGTTATGTTGACGTCAACACTTCGAAAGTTATACGGTCGTCACCCTGACCTGGTTAATAGTTACGGAATATCTGTGTCACAAATGACCACATGTTCCGTTTGCAGTAACAACAAGCTGGTCCTTTCCTCTTACATGTCTTTCACCTGGATTCCTGGAAGGTGCCAAATGTGGTGGAGGAATTGCTTAACCTTCCGGATCACCCGAGATTACCCACAGTGTTTAGTTAGATTCGTGTTGCTCGATCCTTAGTTTTTTGCGTAGTGTTTAGTGCATCATTGTTTGTCCTTTTGTTTTTTTTATTTGTCATTTTTTTGTCTGTTCTTCTTCGATTTACGGCTACTGATTACCCTTTTTGTATCTTAAAACATTTCTTAGATCTATTTAAACCAACATGACATACAATGAATACGTATTCCCATTTTGAGTATCTAATTTATATAAAGACCTTATCGCTCGAATAGTTATGATTTATTTTCTTTTACCAATTTGTATTTTTGTACACAACAGTCAACAAAATGAAATATTTTATCATTTTAATATCATTATGTCGCTAACACATTTATATGTATACTATGTATATTAAGCTTGACATATGAAGCTGGTTGTAACAAGCATTTGATAAAATAATACTATATTGTTGTTAATACAAATTCAAAAAAAGCAAACACAAAATGAGATAGTGTTGGAAAGAGAATGTCTTGGTAATTAATAAATTAGAACACTGAAATAATTTTGTTCATCAAAGATTATTAATTTAATATCGACGTTACAGTGACTACCATACATTGGAGACGACAACATGAACAGTTGATACGAATGGCCAGGTGGAACTCACAGCCATAGATTTAATTCGGAGCACCATCACACTTAAGACGTGTAAAATGGCACGAATCAATGGTGATAGTGCTAGGAGTTCGGCTATGTATTTATGAATCACATATGCAAACTTTATACATAAATAGAGATAGATCGTAAATGTTTTAAAACCAGAATAGAAAAAGGGGGACACGGAAGCAAAACTTCAAGCTGGTAAAAGATTACCTTTTTTATATAAATGAAGTATTAAAAAGAACAAAACATCAATTTTAATTTATTCCTGAAAGCAGTATAAGAAACATACATTAAAAAACAATATTGTTTTCAACAAACATATACCTGTTGTGATATTAAAGGCACTGGTAGTTTACTAAGTAAGTTATAATTATAACATTATTTCTGTCTATACAGATATGGTGCACTAAAATATTAATTAGATGAAATAAGCAAAAATAAGGTATGTATTTCTATAACAAGCTTGGCCACATTAATTCACAGTTTACACTTAATGTTCAGGCAAACGGAAGGAACTGTTATTGGCTACTAACATTCCGTCACTGTTTACGATTGAACACAGGGACACATGAGCACATCATGGAGTAATTAATTTATATTTGATGCTCTATAATAACCATGTAATAAAACATAGGGAGCAAAGTTAGTGTTCACGACACGTTTCTAGAATACAATCCATATAGATAAAACCAATTAATTCAAGTCTTAATAAGAAAGTAAGCCAAAGGGTTCAAACACGATAGCCAAAATCTTACCAGGTTATAAGAGGAAGATAATAATGACTGTTAGGTAGTGTAAATTTCACTGATGTCATAGGTTCGACTGCCGGCCAGGGAAAGGTATACAACATTATGTGATAAATTTGTTAGTGACTTGCGGCAGGTCGGGTTTCTACGGGTGCTCCGAATGCCTCCACCAATAAAACTGACAGCAACGATATTAGCATCAAAAAGCCAACCAACCAACATATTGTAACACAGATTACATTTATACACTACAATGAAACAATTATATGTGTAATTAAGCATATTAAATTGGTTAATATCACTGTTTAATGCCATTCAAAAGTTAAAAACATCTTCACTGTTAATAAATAACAAATTGCCTTCAACACATGTAGAAACTAAGGTTTCATGTTGTCATATATCCTGTCCTGTTTCTTTATACCATCTGAAAATAAATAAGAAGATTTACTCATAGCATCCTGTTCTAATATGGTCAAAAGTAGAAAATGCATCATGACAAATATTGAAAAAAAGATAATTAGTTAATAGTGCCTGTTCCTTAACTTCATTGTGTACATGTGTTCTTCATGCCAGTATTGTGTAGTTCGTAACCAGCGATATCCATTATCTATCGTACTTGCTGTGTCAGTTATAACATTTTAACAACGTTAGGACTATGTTTGTACACACACGAATAACAATAGAATAATTTTAATCGTATCAATAATTCGTTGTATTGACGTTGGACTGCCAATTATCAAGAGGGGTTTTATATCCTATTTATCGGCGTAGTTCCTCTCCCTTTCTTGCATGTCTCAAGCAAAGTCTAGATTTCCATGAGCAAGCTCCTCGTCTTTTTATGCTTAATGATTCAAAATGTGAAGTGGTTTTGCTCGTGTTTTAATGCAGAAAAAAATGTTGACTATCACCGTTTAAACGTTCTATCTATAAACTGAGCAAATATAATGTCAGTAGGGGGCCGTCGTGGCCGTGATCGTATGGTACTTGGATTTAAAACTATCTATGCAATCAGTGCCTATCACCACTGATGTTGTGAGTTCGAATCTCTACCTGGGCGAGCTGTACAACATTATGCGATAAAGTTAGTCAGTGACTTGCGACAGGTCGGTGCCTTTCTCCTGGTCATCCGGTTTTATCCATCATTAAAACTGCACGCTACGATATGACTGAAATATTGTTGATAGTGGCGTTAAGCACCGTCAAACAAACAACAACACAAAGTCAGTTAAACCTACTCAGAGAGTGACATGAAATTTACAATTATAAATAGTTTGAATTGCTTATGGATATAATTAAAATGGTAACCAACATGGCGTTTTACCTACGACTTGGTTGACCGCTATGGAATATTTGTGTCACAAATGACCACAGATATGTTCCACTTGTCGTAAATCCTTTCGGGTCCTTTCCTCATTCACGACTTATTACCGGGTTTGTAGCTATATTAATACGACGGGTGCAACTTGTGGAGCCGGAACAGCTTACCCTTCCGGAGCACATGAGTTCACCCCCGTTTTGAGTGGGGTTCGTGTTACTCGACCTTTTTTTTGTATGTTTTGTAGATCGTTGTTTGTCCTTTTGTACTTTTTCTTTTGGCCGTTGTATTGTCTGTTCTTCTTCGATATACGGATTCTGATTGCCCCTTTGGTATCTTCAAACTCTTCTAATACATATTTGTATTAACATACGTGTAGCCATAATATTGACCCAAACGTTAATAGAAATTACCAATCCTGCGGGACAAAGTTTCATATAATTTATGATATAATAAATACTTTGACTAACAAAGCAAAGATAGCTAAATAATATCCGTACCTTTTGGTATATTAGTCTGATGTTGGTTATTGTGGGTAATATTCTCGCTTGGCATAATTTCTTCGTAAGTAGCAACTCTAGATTTGAACATGAAAACAAATACATTATGAATCTATTTAGTATAACATGATAGTCTATTGTTTTCATTGCTCTAAATTCCTATATGTTTAGTCATCAGGTGACATATCATTGCTTAGAGATATCAATTGACTCTAATGGGTGTCTTTTCGATAGAGATATTTCATAGAAGTACAAAATGAGATGGCAAACTTCAGATACTATCCTGTATTGACCAGAATTATTACCACATTTAGTATTTGACATTTTCAATAAATATCTACCACTACGGTCTACAGCGACACCGACAGGTAAATTGCACGGGGCTATATCAAATGTATTTATAACATGATTTTGAAAAGTTCATTTAATTACTGCTATATCACCATTTAACGAGTATATTTATCTGAATGTCAAATGATATGTCCGTTTTTCTGTGCATGTTTACGTTGCCTAAATCAATATCAATCTGTCTGTCTGTCTGTCTGTCTGTATATATGCATGTATCTGTTTTTATTTTTATTATTTAAAAAAAAAATATATTTCCAATTCCGTTTAGTTCCGTTTCTTTTTTTCGTAATTTGCGAAAAGGCAATTCGTTTAAATTTCAACATCATTAACAGTAAATAATTTCTTAAAACTAACAATCTCGCATTGAACCCTCGTTTAATCAAATATTGTCTGACGTCGGATTACCAGAGTTGTACGCGTTTCGACAATATCTACTAATTTCGGCCGCCGGATGTGTCTCCAAAAAGTTCCCAATGCCCTATAATGTTTAAATCCCCTATCATATGTTCAACTATAATTCTTTACGTTGAAATATGCATGTTGCATCTTTGCACACTTTTTTCAAGGACTGTTCAATATTTATCAGATTGATGGGTAGGTACATTTTTTTTTACATTCTTCAAAATATCTATTTGCCCAACAAGTTAATGTATAGAATACACTTAAGGCCCAATCAACTGTTGAACTAAAAAAAAAAAACTAATTGCTCAGTCAGAACATGCAATAGAATAAACATGATATCAGAGTAATTTTGTTTATTTAAACTTTTTTACAAAGTTTCTGTAAAAGAAACATGTATGTGCCCAGTTCATGAGGAATTTAGAAAATATACTTGCCCTGCGGGCGTATACAAGAAAAAAAAGTGTGTGACCAGTATGCCAATGCACATGCCCAATGATCTGATACATATTGAACGATCCCTCATGTGTTCGTGTTTTCTGTTTATTTGTTGTGTTGTAAATAGCGTAACTGTCCGTGTCGATTTGGATAAATCTTATCGGTCACAAGTACGCAGTCTTCCGGTAAGTGTAGTGACCCACTTACACCAATTTGTTGCATCATTGCAAATTGTTTTTCATAATTTTGATGACCTAATAATCGTGCCTGGGCATAGCAAATACAACCAGCGTTTTCAATGATTACTTGCGTATGTATTGCATGGAAATGACGATGCCCGGAAAAATTCAGTTCTTGTTCGATTTGCGGATGATATATTTCTGTAGATGTTGAATCAATTACATCGACTGCGCTTTCAAGCTTAGTCCATGAACTTCTCTCCATTCGTTTATTGTTGGCCATTGCACAAAATGTTCTAATGCTCTCTAAATATAATCGGAATACATCCATTTATCTCATTGTGAACCGCAGCAACATTTACATTGAAAATAAGAGCATGATTATGAGAAGATGGGTAGTATCTCAGCCATATCGTAACTGTATTTACCGGTAATATGGCGTAGTTTCGTCCTGTTTCATTTAAATCGAGTGTCAAGCAGTTCTAGTCAAACGGAGAAGGCTTTCTGGGATTTCTCCAGTGGCTAAATAAAGCGAGTATCTGTGTGATGAGAAATTGGAAAATACATCGCACCCCTCCTAATTTTCAATCTGTCCATTCGAAATTCTATGACGAATGTTTAGCAAGGGATATGGTTGTGGTCGAATCATTACAAGTAAAATTTGCAACAGCTGCTTAAGGTACTCTGTTGTATGTTGTGAGCATTTCGCCAGGGCCGGGAGAAGAGTTGTGACCATCGGCTTTGTACCTTCATCCATTATACATATAAACATGAAGTTATTTCAACATTGAATAAAATGAAAAGGTTTGATTTGTTGGGATTTACATCTATTCATTGATAGGTTGATAATCTTAAGTCATTTTCCTTAAGCGTTGCGGTGAAATATTAATTTAATAAAAAAATAGTTTTGACATTGAAATAAGAGTTTTATGTTCAATAATTGATGAATAGATTCCCAAGCTCACGCTGGTCCCTGAATCTGGTTATTTCCTAACGAAAAAAAAAACTCAAACTTTCCAATCGAGCACACTTTTTTTTTTTACATTTCAGCACGCTTGCTATTTACAAGTTTGAAATCCAGATCAACCTGCGGATAGGAATGAAGCTACTGCCGGTAAAATATTCATAATATTGTGTTTGTTTTAATTATTGTCTACCGTTAATGATGTTAAAAACTAAACAAACTGATTGCCTTTTCGTAAATTTCGAAAAAAGAAATAAAAAACTAAACGAATTGGAAATATTGGTTTTTAAATAATAAAAATAAAAACAGATACAAGCATATACAAGCATATACTGACAGACAATATATAGCAGTAATTAAATTTACTTACAAATTATGTTGTAAATACATTTTTATATAGCTCCTTGCAATTTACCTGTCGGTGTCGTTGTAGACCGATAGTTATTGCAAATGTCTAATAAGACCAGCGTGACAAATATATATGTTAATGGTCATAGTATCGATACATCACCAACATCAACAAGGGAGTGAGTGAGTGATTATTGTTTAACGCTAATTCAGCAATTGTTCAGCTATATCATGCCGAGAGCAAGTTAATTTTCAAGGAGATGTTGATGAGGTCCGCTTTGTACTAGACCAACACGCTGAGTTGGATTTTTATAGTGCTAGTTCACTGAAAAGACAGTCCGCGTGTAGACATGTCGCTCCACTCGGACAAATTATTCTGACACCGAGCCAACCAGTCTTTCCTCTCTCTCTTTCTCAAGATTTATTAAGTTGATCTAACAAAATAAATAGGCTATTAACTCAGTGACATTGGTATACTGTTTCGTTATGGATGTAGACGTGTTGACGGTTAATACGAATTTGAAGTTGTTCGATTGCTTTGAAAGAATATTTATAAACGAAAATCAAGTATGCATTATAGTATATTATGCCGAATTGGGTAGTGAATATACATGTGGCATTGGATAAGAATAACGCATTTTAGCTTATTATTTCTATTGCAGTTTTCTTTAGCGTTTTTATCCAACAATGCATATATATTCCTCTTTCTATGGAGTGACTGTTTAAATAATGTAAAAACCAACGCTGTAATAACACAACATTATGTATAAAAAGTTTTTAGCAACGGGGACAGGACATATGGTTGCTTTCGTGGACATGTTATTGAGTATAATATATTTACTGAAACTGTTAACAATTGGCATAAGTTGATTAATTCTTATCATAGTGTAGTTTAAACAAATTCACATGGCACTGCAGCAATATTGATATGAAAATAGCTTACATTCTGTCTGTTTTGTTCTCGTTGACTTCATGTGTCCCTGTAAAAGATAAATCTTACAAAGTAACATATAGAGTAATATATGTTCTGGTATTAAATGATAATTGCTGAGCCATATCTATAACTGTATAACAAACTGAGACCAGGAATTATGATAATTATGCATCTATGACGAACAATGTGGTACTTCTAATATTGTATTTCTTTATTTCAGCTTTCTTTATGGACAATTTTCCGTAAGTTAGTTATTACCTAAAAAGCACTACATGTATACTATATATGTATTGTAAACATAAAATACAGCATCGCAATATTACGCTTTATTTTTATGCTTTAAGTTATTTATTGGATATTATATCAAATGTGATATATAAACATCAACAAGTGTTAATCCTGGACATAAAAAAACAGTTATATTGTCACTTGAAAGAATTACCTCCATATATTAGAACAGGCACAAATACGCCGTATAATATGGAGTGACCTGGTCTGATCACAACAGCTTACTTCATATGTCTACCTATAATTCACATTCTTTTGGTTTTATCACGTTTGATGAAATATACGTTATCATCGAAATTACTGTTTAGCCTCCATATCAATGTACACAATGTTAGTTATTATAAATGCGCAACTGAAAAACGAAACTTGATGACTGTAGGTATAATTGTATTATAATTAAGAATATGTGTTATTTTTAATCTTATATCATTTATATCGTGACAAACGACTATTTGTGCTGTTTCCATGTACTAGAGATGGAACGTCGTGATCGTGATCGTATGGTAGTTGGATGTACAACTACATGTGTAATCAGTGCATATAACCACTAAATTTAGGAGTTTGGACCCCGATCAAGGCGATGTGTACTGGATACAACATTATGTGATAGTTTGTCAGTGACTTGCCACAGGTCAGTCGGTGGTTTTCTTCGGATACTCCGCCACGATTAAGCTTAAATATACTATATAATTGCTGCTGATAATACAGTTCGAAAAAAATGCACAAACTATTTGTGTTGTTAAATACGAGATCGTGTTTATACATGACTATCCAATAACACACATACCAATGTTTGTCGTTTCTAAACTGTCATAGGTATCTGTCACTACAGGATTGCATCTTGTCCATGTGTTGAATTCTGTATAATTATTAGACCTAAAATAAATAATGCCATTATCATGGTGACAAATACGGCTTACACTAGTATTACATAATAGCACTATAAAATAAGCTAGCAAAAAAAAAAAATTGTCATAATACAGTAATGTGTACTACACTTTAACAGAGTTCGAAATACAATGCATTGTATCATAATCAGAATGAAACCAACCAAAATTACCGGAAGGATTCATGCTTACTACTTATTAATATAAGAATAGCGTGGAAATAAAATATATATCGTAAATGGTAAATACAATGTACAAACTAAAGAAGAAATGGCATATATATTTATACATGTTTTAGTATAAATTAGTAAAAAATGAAAATTTAAAGTTGGCCAATAATATTAATCTAAACAGGAACAAGAGAAACCTGTTTTTTTGTTTTTTTTTAAATTATTTTTGTTATTGCTCATTACTTGAGAAAGAATCAGTATGTTGGCTCCGTTCGCGATTGATCATTTATATCAGGGTTTCTTTTAAATTCGTTGTCAAGCTTACTTGATGAAGGTTGTTCCGGAAGCGGGTCGTGTGCACTAAAAATGATATCTACGTTTTTGTTCACTTTACAATCTACAATTTCATTAATAAATCACGATATTCATATGTTGTTGTTGTTGGTTATTTTGTCGGCCATTGCTGATTTGTAATAAAAAATCACGTAGATAAATAGTGCAAAAAAATGTCCTCCAGAATAAATATGTAGGCTATATAATTCCTAATATGACTGTGCTTAGTGAATTTAATTCAACATCAATGAAAATATGTTAAGATGAAGACAAAAAGCATAAATACCTCATTTTGTCCTTTTTCTTTTGTCGAAAACCTGTAATTGTTAAATATACACGTTTTTATTTCGGCAATCCACAATAGTATGAAAGTCATGTTATTTCCAGTAAGGTTAATCTGACCAGTTGGGAGACAACATTTCGTTAAAGGGTGTATTGCTACTTAAGTAAGACAAGGGTGTGGAAATACTGAAATATTCTACTTGTCCCCGGGCAAGTTATCTGAAAAAAGTTTCTTTTCCGGACAAAATCCTACTTGTCCTGTTTTTTATATAAACATTTGATACTTGCAAACACAGTTGTTAACTAAACTGAACTTGTTTATATTGTCTATTACATCATTGTGTAAAATTTGAAATATAGTTTTAATGAAGTTAACACAAACATCCCTGTCTAATTGATCACTGCCCAAATGAAGACCATTCTAAATTTGAATTTCAGATAGGAATGTCCATTCAGAGAATAGCCGGTTGTTTTTAGATACAGCATAAGCTGTGTTGAAAAATATTCTCATATCAATCAAGTTCAGTTTGATTAACCTTGGCAATAGCTTTATCCATCAAACCATTTTAGTTGTGTCCATGGGCATGGGATTATAAGACATACGTATCCATTCTGTCCACGATTTTGTTAATAACCATTTATGATTTCCAGTCAGCAAATCAAAATATTTCCTGTAGATATTGCAATATCAGACAATATCAGAATCCAGCAGCAACCATGAGAAATCGGCTAGCCACTTTGACTGAAGAGTCTGTTGCCGCTGTTGTTGTTTTCCGTCAAATTGTGTGTATATTTTCCGCTAGAGTTTTGCGTTTGTTAACTTTCTCATTGTGACCAGAACCTTTCCCAGTCTTTTTTATTATTAAATATTTATCCATTGTAACGACTGCAATCCGATTTGTCTTATACAATGCATGTTCGCGGATGTTAGGCCCTGTTTTTTTTATGAAAAGCCATGACAAGCAAGGAAACGTCGCATTCGGAACGTCCCGGTTTTCGTTAAGGAAATGCAGTAGACTTATCATTGCAATCGGGTCGTAATACTTAACTTAGAACTTGTACAATTCTGGTTATTTTTAGCTGCTTTTGGAAAACCACTGACGCGATCGTTTCCAATAAAAAAAACCCACATAAAACATTTATCTATATAACAGTCAATATTTTACGACATAATATCATTTGAGAAATTGCCTTTCCAGAATACTTTAATAAGAAATTATTTTTATTTGTTGCTCTTTATTTGTCCCGGAGAAGCTAGTCAGGAAAATCTACTTGTCCGGCAGGTTCTATGTACGAGTCGGACGAGTCGGGCATGGCAATTACACACCACTGTAAGACGTTTGTTGATTTATATTATAATAGCTATATAGTTGTTACACGCTTTATTTTCATACAATAGCTACAGTTTGATATTTTGACTACTTTTGAAATGTTCTAATATGTATATATAAAGGACTCAACTTACGGCAAAAAACAACAAAAGAAACAGCAAAAATGATGGAGAGTAAACCAATGACCAATCCGGAGATTCCAGCTGCAAATAGTACATTACTGTCTTGACGACATGAGGTAAGGATTTGGTCTGAAAAATAAGATAGATTAGATTAAATTAATTTTATTGACTTATGCATGTAATAATTAGGTATTGTGGATTATACATTAACTTTCCATATTTTTATAGTGATTGATTGATTGATTGATTGCTTGTCGTTTAAAATGAATTGAGCAATTTTACTTTTATCCTCCTTCAAAATCCCGGTAATGGTATGGAAATCTTCATTCTGCAATGAACATTTGAGCAAAGTGTTGACAAATTCACGGAGTGGGTTGGAGATATAGAAATAGTACAATATAGTTTGTTGATGTCTATTCTAGTTAAAATTAGATAGATGAGCTCTCTCGGTGGGGTATCAGATTGTAATACTGAGACCCTGACCGTGAACCATAGTGGGTAGTGTATTTTGGGAATGCCACACTATATATTTCTTTTATTTATTCCAAAAAAAGAGTAGGCACATTGTCGCCGCTACGAAAGACTTAATTTGTTTTATCTCTACTCAATTCATTGACCCGGTTAACCGACCCCGTCCCTCATTTCTGTTATTGAACAGCTTCCCGTCCTGAATATAGCTTGATGTTAAGCAGTAATCAATCATTTAATAAAGACATTGACGGATAATTAAGTTAAGTAAATAATACTTTAATTGTCATTTTGCCTTTTTTTCTTCAAAATACACATATCAGAGTCATCAAGCAATGCACATTAGACTTTTTGTTTGCTCCATTAATTATTGGATAATTGTGATTACTGTTCAAATATCTAAAATATTGCCATTAGTTACAAATGTTCATGTGCAAACTATTATCTCAAATCCCTTAAATGCATGTGTTCCATGTCCTCCATTAGATCCATGCATTGAACCACTTCCATCTGTAAATGTTCATATACTATTAGGTCGTTTGTCATCTACTTTGTACATACACTTCACTTTAGCCTTGCTACACCATAGTATGTAATACTGGTTCTATGAAAAGATTTACTCTAGTCTGGTTTAGTGACATATGCATTATATAACTACAACTTATATTAACATATCATGAACTCATGAAATTCATACCAAATCATGTCATCATGAGAATATCCACAGATCGTTTAAGATGTGCTTTGACTCAATACCTTTCAATTTACTCCAAATTGTTATTCAAAAGCTTCGGTTTCTATCTATTGTACTTGAATACTATTCTTGCCAAATGCTGCTTGCATGGCCGTAGATTGTATTTTATCAAAATGAAACATGGCGGTTCTCATATTTCAGTCACATTCTGAGTAAACATGGTGTCCCGGTGCATACGTTTATCAGAGGGATACATCGACAACCTGTTTGTCAATGAGAAAGTACATCGGAGATATCATCCAGATGTGTTCAACATGAATACATGTATAAGGCATAAGGAAAATCTGAAAACAGTTCGACTTAACATTTATATTGTGGTCAGCAACAAGCTGAAAAATAAATTAAAATAATTGACCAAGTGAAGTTAGCGCTAGAGCAAAGAAAACAAATCTGATTTATAAACGTTTCTAAACACAAGAAATCACAATCTTAGTAAATGTCAACAACAGTGAAACACAATATGAACGGGCAATATAATAAAAATAATGTAAAATCGATTATATGACCCCGCACAAAAACACAGGAGCATCGCCAGGTACTTCTACAGGGCTACACGGTGCTCGGCGTGTATGTATGATAATTTTGTCTTGCAATTATAATTTGTATTATATTCCAACAAATCATTAATCCAACTATCTTTTCAAATGACTGAGAGGTGGCTTGACTAAAAAGGACATGTATTTGGCATTGTTAAAATCAATTATGATTGGCAACAACCACACTGAACTGTTTGATGTTAAGCGATAGTAAATATGGAAACGTCTTTGATCAAACTTGGGTACTCTACATTTGTTTTCTGGACAATTCCTGGATACACACTGTTCACTTAATGAAGTGGTTATTTATGCGAAACAAACAAACTTACTCGTTTTGCAGCTAACATGTTCACCAGACGTAACACTTCCATGTGTATTAGTAGCTTGAACTGTTATAATATAACGTGTGTCTGCTGTGACTTGAATTGTAGCGTCGGTATATTTATGCAACCCTGGATCCGAAACTAAGTCTGAATATACTTTTTCATTTTCAAACTCTTTCCACCACAACACATTAAATGTCTGTAAGTCATCTCCATTAAATTCTGATCTCCACGATACTGTCATTGATAATATATCACAGGAAGCTGAAACATTTGTTGGTGGGTCTGGTGTTCCTATAACAACAGAACAAAGTAATATTTAATAAGCATTATATATTAAAATCTGTTTGATTATTTGACATTTCTATAAAGACGAAAACAGATTTGAAGATACCAAATGAGCAATCAGACGCCACAGATTAAGGAATGTCAGACAACACAAACACAATGGTCAAACAGAGAAAATGATACACAATCATATACAAAACAATACACAGAAAACTGACAATCGAACAATACGAACCCAAATTATCCGCACGTGTAGACAGTTCCCGCTCCATTAATACCACCTGTCGTGCTATTTTTAATCGACCATAATTTGAAATGGAAATCGTATTGGACACTATTATACGGAAGACATACAGATAACATGAATAGCAGGAAACTCCAATAAAATAATTGGGAGTATGAAAAGCCGAACATCCTCATGGTCCACTAGTGCTACCCTTTGTATATTACTATTATTAGATTGATTGATTGATTTTTTATGTGTAGCGCCATTTTCAGCTTTATTCAGCTATATCATGGCGACCAGTTTTACTGGTGGAAGAAGCCGGAGTATCCGGTGAGAACCACCGACCATGGGTAAGCAACTGGTAATCTGTATCACTTTAGGCTGCGAGTCGAGAGCACCGACTTTTGTAATTTACAAAGCTCGGCGAGAACCCATGCAGTATTGGTGATAGGCTTGTATGAGTTGTTAGATAATCCAACTACCTAACTGATTGAGTCACCCGTGCTCTTACTTTCGATAGTAACTCGGTGACAACGTAACAACTCATGGACGAGGACAGGACGGAATTGTGATTACGACAAGCGAAATACATACTTGGTCATTTCTGACACAAATATTCCCTAATGGCTTACCAAGTCATGGTGGCGACCAAACATCTTTCGAAGTAATGATCACTTCAAATTAGCAATTGAGAAATCTTGTTAGCAACAACTTTACATCGACCGCAGGCTCTGGTTGTCGTATCAATCGGGACATACTTACTCAATATGCTGGTGCTGCTGCTACATTCTACATATAAATGATTAGTTCATAATGGGAAAATTTAAAACGTCACAACTAACCATCTCTTTCAATTTCTAGCTTTTAGGTCAAGATAATAAGCAGACCTAGCTGTATCTGTGTTATATTTTATTTCAAGCCCAATTGGATAAAACGTAGATATCAAATCTAGAGCGCATGGTGTGTTTATGGAAGAATAACTTTCATCAGGTACGCATAAAATCCGCAGATTCGAGAGCCAAAACAATGGGGTATTTATGACCAAAATAAGCACATGCAGGGCCTAAACTGGATTGACAAAATACTTTATGGTCACTAATAAAGGCTTTAGCTATATCATGTGTACTGTGTATAATATGTGAAATGTATTTGAATGATGTTTTTCTCTGTACCATTGTTCTGTTATGGTTTATGAGAATACAGATTTTGTCTTGTCTTGTAATTGTTTGCTACCATGGGTATGGTGATGATCTGTTGAAACAATGTCCCCTCAAAACTCGACAACGATGTTATCGATAAGGAACTTCAACATCCAAATGACTTCAATTCCTGTGTGGCAAATTATGCCTGTAGTTTTGTGCTTGACAAAATGAGTTAAATCGTGACCCAAAGATTATAAGCTTATAACATTGTTTATCATATACTTGCTCAAGATATGCTTAATTTTGCATATGTCATATATTCGAAATGCAACAAGTCATATCTCCTTGGGGTGTAATTACATGATCCATATTACATGGGGGTGTAATAATGTGTGCCGTGTAATATGGATTTTTAAAAATGGCGACCGGAAATTTTGAATGAGATGAAGTATTTAGATTTTCACTTGTAATTATAGTCTTTTTTTTCTTTGGAAATTTTTCCCCCTGAAATTTTTATTTTGTCCCATTAGTTTTCGTTATTAATATATGGTTGTTTACTTCCGTCGTCTGCTAATGTCAAAATGGATAACGGAGAAAATGTGAAAAATGCTCGTTATGCAATCAATGATGACACTGCTGGCTTCATAAATCAAATGAAAAGACAAGAAGGAAAACTGAGTATGAGCAGAAATTAACCATAAACTAGTAATTTTGAAATAGATTTTTGAAGCATGTTTTTCAAATCGCCATGATTTAAACACAGACTTAAATAATCTGTCAGCAAAAACTAGCATTGTATTTTGTTTGGAAAAAAATGAATTCAGTTGTATTTAACATGTGTATTCTCAAAATGTTTATCATAGAAAATTGCTTTGAAACTAGAACTGTGCGTGACCTCACTGAGTGATACCCTCCTCTTGCAGCTTAGTAGGAGTTGCGCTTGCAAGGTACATGCCCCCCCCCCTTTTCGTGAAAGTATAAGTTGAATTATCTCCCCTATTAAATTTTGGACAGCAACCATATTCCTTCATGCACATCTGCAGGTAATGTACTACAAGTGTGCAAAGTTTCATAAAAATCAAATGAGCCGTTTAGGAGGAGTTGCGCTTACAAGGTACATGGACGGACGGACGGACAGGGTGATCCCTATATACCCCCCCCAAACTTTGTTTGCGGGGGTATAATTATAGAGTAAAAATACATTAAATTATGTTTTTATTGATACATAAATTATCAAAATCGGACATGAATTGACTTCAGGGTAATTTTTTGAAAAATATGAAATATATAGGAAATATTGGAATAGTAATACTTTTGTCCACAGTCTGTATATGATAAATAGTTTATAATACGGCATTTTTCATATTACATGCCATGTCAACCCTCGACCCATTTTAGCCCTCGGGCCTTCGGCCCTTGGCCTAATATGGATGTCTCTGGTTGATATGACATATAATATGAAAAATGCCATATAATAATCTATATATAATTATCATTTTGAATGATGCATAATATGAAATTTTTGGATTTATTATATTTTCGAATAAAGAACAAGAATTAAAATTATTCGGAAGGTTTTTAGATTTTTCTGTGTATCGATGATGTATGAATTTAATTTAATATTCAAAGCATGACACTTTGAAAGATTAATTTCTTAATTTAACGTTGATACACATTTAGAGTATCATTGTCTACGAAACATTCATTAACTTTACATGAATTAAACATGAACAATAATTTTGTATTCGTTATCACATGTATCTATAAAAATATGTAAATTTAGAAATTAACATCTTACTCTGAGGTATAACTATGAAGGTCTTCTTGTACATCTCACCAATCTCGTTAAAGGCAAATATTGTGTAGTTTCCAAAGTCAGTTAATGTCATATTTGCTTTATACACATTTGACACGTGTTCAAAGACATTAAATGTGTTGTCTGTAGAGTCAATAGTAGTATTGATAATGTCACTTGTAAGCATCCACTGTATAACTGGTTTAGGATAAGCGATAAGAAAAAGTGTAATATTTAATCCTTCTTCATTTGTGACACCAATAGTTGTTGGTATTTCGTCCATCTGATCGTCAGTCCGAGTACTGCCTGCAAAGAATACAAAAATTACGTTTAAATAGTTAGATGACTTAGGAAATAATTAATGGAAACCATAAAATTTGTTGAATAGTTGAATATGTGAACAATAATTTCGTAAATAGCGAAGGATAAAGTGCAACAAAATTAATTAAATGTAATGACCCATGTTGAAATATTATAATATGATTCCAAGAGTTATCTTTTGTGGTTAATCACTAAATATCAAAGGATTCACTATTCAGCAAAATTTTCTTAGAATAAGTTATGTTATTACTCATTTTTCAGATATAGATGCAGTATATATATATAAAAATTATGAAGCTTAACATGCTCATCTTATCTGTCCTTGGATATTGCACATGCTTTTGAGACATACACATATATTATATTTTATATAATGTAATATCCGGTTTTTTTTACGATGTCGAAACGATCTAGGTCGAAAGATTAAATGCTCATGAGGATTACATCCAAAATTGCTTTGTTGCCTTTTTCATTTTTAGTGAACGTTCGCTCGTATTTCCAGTTGTTTGAATATGATATCGATGATTGGATGGACTACCTATATAGCACTTAAGGATCGATCGCAATTTTTGTTCGGTTCATGAAGAAATAACATCAATCAGGTTGTACACACCGGGTAGCCCGCATAGCGTGTTACGCAAGGGTGTGTACAACCTGATTGAGGTTATTTCGAATGAACCAAATAAATAATTTCGATGGTTTGTTCCCATTTCGATAAAAAAAAATATTATCTGATTAAATTGATAATTATTTGTTATAAAAACCAAGGATTTATATAATATTATAATAAATCCTTGTAAAAACAAAGTCTGCAATTAATTTCTATTTGTTGATTTAAATAAAATCTACAAATTCCTACTTTGCCTTAATATTTTTTCTACCTTTTTTTACCTGCATTTTCAGCTAAGGCGAAATGGGAACACACCATTTCGATCAATCATTATAAATTAATTCAAACTTTTTATTAATATATTAATTTTTTTTCAAAATAAGGCAAATAATCGGAAATAAATTTAAATAACCCCAAATGTGTCTAATTTAAAGAAAATCTCCCGATGCCAACGGCACGCGACGCCTTGAGAACGATGTCTAATTTCAGATTCCGTACATGGGCATTTAAAAAAAAAAGGCTAATTTCATATTTACCAGCCTAAGTGTTTCCTATGATTATCAATGTTGTTTTTAATTACTTCAAAATATGTGTTCCTGTATCAAGAATAATTCTGCAAAAAATATTTTATTTATCTTTAATGACAAGAAAGTTATGACAGAAAAAGATGCCAAAAAAGTCAGGAGTGCAACACTTTTTTTGGACACTTTTAAAAATAACACTTTTTCAAAAGAGTCACAAAAACTAATATGCATACTACATTATTAAAAGTTAAAGAAAATAACTTTTCACTGTATAAGCTTTCTTTTAAGCATACGATTAAGTGTTTTCCGATATGTTCATGTATTTACATGTTCAATTAAATAAAGTACCTACTCTGTCAGGAGTGCAACAAAATAGTTTGTGGTTTTGAATAAATACTTATCTACAGCTTAAATATCTCTTTTCTAATTGACAATTGCTTCATCAGATATATCTATTGTATTCAATTCAGTTCAATTTAATATTTTATTTATATCTATTGTATATTGTCTTTAAAATAAATAGCATATATTGCAACAAAAGTGTAGTGTTAATTATATGAAAGATGTATTGATCGAGGTAATATAAAATGTCAGGAGAGCAACATTTGATGTTTAAATTATCACAGTTCTGTAGAAATGAATAAAATATATTATTTTGTTTTATTTTTCAAGAAACCCCAGTCCAAAGAATAGTTGACAGTCACTACTTTGTCCAATACTGTATTAATGTTTCCACTGGGAGCATTTAATTCATGTCAGGAGTGCAACTAATTTTGATACATTTCCACCATGTTCACTTTAAGACATTTTTTGTTTGCCTCTGATTAAAGTAATCTTTACAAAAACAATATCAGATAAGTTATGACACATTAATAAAGAAACCCATACGTGTTTCACTCATCATGCAGTGCTTGGTAAATGCTTAATGTTAAACTTTCAATCATTTCACCTTCATTTGAATCAGGATTCTCATTTCAGATTAATAAAGATGCATTAAGTTTTTATAATTATATGTTTTGCTTTTAACATTGAATGGGTAAAGTCAGAGTTTATTACATAGCAAAACAACCATTTGTAATTTTTTTTTTTACAGAATGTATTTCAAATGGTTTAAGGTCAGGAGTGCAACAAATTTAATCTCATAAGGTAGCTAATATATCTGTTGTAAAGTGGCTTAATATTAAAAACAAGTTTAAGTTTTATTGCAAAAGCCTATTTTCTTTTGCTTTTTGCAGTGAAGGGCATTGATGGTAAATCATTTTCTAGGCCTTTACCCCAAATCAGAATTTCAGAAAATTTAGAATAAAAGAAAATATCATAACAAATAATTTTTTCTCATTTGTATTTATTATTGCTTTGTGATGAAAAAAGGTAACAAAGTTGTAGAAAATGGTTATTATATTAAGCAATACGAAATACTCCTTTTATTTGAATTTAGTAACTCATATTTGTCTAAGAATACTCAGTGTCAGGAGTGCAACATAATGAACTGTATGAAAATATGTTTTATATATGAAACAAATCAGTTATAATCTTATTTCAATGTGACTGTAATATCAAATTATGATCAGATATGGTAACGGGTAATTGGAAAATGTTTTTGGTGAGTAATTATTCATTCTCCTGTCTGATAGTTCCATTTTTATAAGTTATGACTTCAATTATCTAAGATTAAGTAGGCTGTAAAGTTGAATTTGGTAGAAATATTACACTAGAGAGAATGTACATCATTTGTTTTAGTTATAAATTAAAATAAAATTCCATTTCATAACATTATCTGACTTTAGATGCTTTTTCTAACCCTCTATATAGTTATGTCAGGAGTGCAACATTCTAACCATATTGGGAGCATTGCAATTTGTGTACTTTTAGGTTCCAAAATGATTGATTTTTCGAAAATAAAGTATTAATTAATTTCCATTAGATGAAGGCACAAAATAAATACATAATTTTTAAGCTGCAGTTAATCTTTGTACTTAATCTTCACTCAACAGTTGATTATTGCTTAAACATATGAATATGCACAAAAAGAGATTTTTCAAAGAGATTTTTCAACAAAATAAAAAAAATATGCTGTATTTCATATAAAAGCTTCTTCATATATTGCTCATGAACAATTTTGGGACAAAATAAATGTATTTTGCTAACAGCATTGGTTTTTTTTTTTTTTTAAAGTAAAAGACAATTGTCAGGAGTGCAATACTTGTAAGCAAAGTATATCTTAACTTTAGGCTTCTATTTCTCTGTCACTAAGCAACATATTCATGTAATTTTTTGTGTATTGTGTTCCTTATCCATTATTAGCTAAGATTATTAGGTAAATTTTTTTTGGAAACTTTTGGTCTTCTTTAGCACTACAAAAACTATTGGACATCATATTGATAAAAACCAAGGCAAAAAATAAGAAAATCTAGCTTTTTTAACCAATTTAATCTATATCACTTGGAACTTGTGACTTAAAAATGAAATATCATACATAACTTATTATTTGAAAATAAAAAATATCATATCTTTGTTACACAACTGAAGTAACCAAGCATATACATTACTCTGTATGCATTCAATTTTATGACACTTTGCTTGCAAAAACATGTTTTAAAAAGTTTATTTTTGTTCAATATGCTTAATCCAACTAGATTTATAAACTTGAATGTATATACAACCAGAAACTAATAAGAAAATTGGGTTTTAGTAGGTCTAATCTTGGCATATTTCCTCAATTTTTGAACCATTTTTTTTTAAACTGCCCACATATGAAAATACAGATCCTGGATCGAATAAGTTTACAATACGCACCAAATGCAAACGCAAACGAAACGAATGAAAAACGACCGAACACTTCACACGAACGATACGAAAAACGCACGATACACGAAACGAACGATCTGAAACGAACGAACTATACGGAAAACGCAAACGAACGAACGAATCACTGGAGCATAACCACATATTATCCAATGACAAGCGATCCTGGTCCTATAGAAGTACAATATAGTATCGTGTTATTATTTGAATGACTTTTGTGCAAATTGATGTGATTAACTAATCTTATATTTTATACGCAATTAATATATATAAATGATAAATTAGTCGGTAAAGTAATAGGATATTACAATTTATATTAAATAGTTTATATTATCAATGTGTTTAATAATTTTATTTATGATTAAGTTTTAAATTCCAGGTGCTCAATAATCATTAACAACACAGTTAAGATAAGGATCATTGATAAGTTAGGGGACCCGGGTGGCTCAATGAGTTAGGTCGCTGGATCTAACAACTCATACAAGCCTATCACCAATACGGCGCGGGTTTGCACCCGGCTTTGTAAATTACAAAAATGGTGCACTCGACTCGCAGCCG
This sequence comes from Gigantidas platifrons, assembly GCA_002080005.1. Taxonomy (NCBI): domain Eukaryota; kingdom Metazoa; phylum Mollusca; class Bivalvia; order Mytilida; family Modiolidae; genus Gigantidas; species Gigantidas platifrons. The sequence continues at coordinate 125,374 of MJUT01064856.1, read as the reverse complement.
CAAGTGATAAAGTTTACCAGTTGCTTGCCCATGGTCGGTGGTTCTCTCCGGGTAGTCCGGCTTCCTCCACCACTAAAACTGGTCGCCATATCATGATATAGCTGAAATATTATTGAAAGTGGTGTTAAAACACCAAAAATCAAAATCAATCATATATTTGACTTCCAAATATGACTGTATATTTATATAATTATATAATTACACAGAATTTATATTTATATAATTATTCGGATTCTGTATTGACAACCAGACATAGGTGTATCAGTTATGGTATCATCCTGGTTCAAATACACATGTACACTTAATTACAGGTATTATTAAACATTGAGGAAAGTGTTGTTGTTTTAACAATTATAGTCTGTTCTTTAATTATTGATAACGGAAATTTCACCCGAATTTTAACTGTAATGTTACAAGTACAAAAATGTATATAAATAAGATCTCTATGACCAAAAACTTAAAACACATATTAGAGTTAGAAACATTTGCTCTCAAACTAAGTAAAATTATGATTAAAAAATAAATGATTAAAATTAAAGAATTATTATAGTACATTTGTAATATGCTGCACTTTAATATAATAGTAAAATTTTATCTTGCTTACAACTTTTGACTTTCTTTTAAATATATAATATAATGAATATAAAGTTTATTAAATTATGTATCTACTTATTTATTAATTATTGTCATACTCATACTCTCTCAGTTCATTAAGAGCATTAGTGTTTCGCTTCCAAGCTGATTATATAAGCATAATAGTTGAAGCTAGATAGACCTTTGTTACTTATGAATTAAAATTTGTAATTGAATAAATATATAAATTACAAATCAGTTTTATGTATTATTTATGATGCAAGACAAGTTAGATAGATATCACATATGCACAAAGATTTCAACCAACATAAATGAGAATTTACTTATATAACTAAATTGTATATTGCAATATATATAGTCACTTTTAATTTAACAAATTCAAAATAGACTATAGGTCTTTGTGGTATGTGAACCTATGGTCTTTTTTGTTTATTTAACTATTTAATTAGTATGCTAATTAAATGTATGCGAACCAGGGGCCTGTTTAACTAAGATGTCTTAGGACTAAGACATGTCTTAGGATGGTCTTAGGACATGTCTTTGTCTTAAGGTGGCACTATACAAAGATTTTTTCCTCCAATCTTCCATCTGAAAACAGCTGTAACTTTCTTAATATTGCATCAAAATTAACAAATGATGTACCATTTGAAAGGAGAAAGATATATATTTCCACTGATTATAATATTATGATTATGCAACAATTCCATAATTAATTATTATGCAATTAGCTGCAAAATCTTGATGTGTGCCTTTGCATGTTTCTTCAAATAGTAAAACTTTTTACAATTTCTTAATCAACACAGCATGACCTCCAAAATCGTGTCTCAGATTTTTCCTGTGATGTTTCAATCTCTCTTAAAGCACCATTATGTGTATACAGCCTGACTTCATAAGATTTCACCAGCTTTAATTGTGTGTAAAATTTGTTCTATTAATTCTATCAGAAATCTGAGACACAGTTTTGCAGATAATAGGTCTCAGAACAACATATACCAAAACCAAGCCTCTAGGGGTACCAATGCAGGAGGTGTCAAAAATTGTAGTGGACACATCCCAAAAGTTGTAATTTTCCTCTTGGTACCCCATTTTCTTGAATAAAAGTCATAAATGTGCCATGGGAACACTTCAGGATTGACCTTGAATCATAAATAAAAGGTAAAATATATTTAGGTTTAAAAATTTCAACATCATACACAAGTGTTTAAAAATGTCTTGTTAATTTAAAAATAAAACATAAAACTGCCATTATTAACAGAAACGTCAATCCACTCATTGTAACTGCGGAAAGATTCCATACCAAGGATAGCCCATGAAAGCCTTTCAGCTTATTTCCAATGGGGTCCTTTACAAGTATCAGCTTAAAGTTCAAATGGATATTAAATGATCAACATGAGTGGGTAGAGGGATTACTTAATTTTAAAATAAGTATATTATCTATGAGAAAATATATATATATAATTGCCAACAATGATTTGACCAGAAAGATAGAATTTCTTCACACAAACTCTAAATATAGCTGGAAAATGCACACCCTGTGCAGTAAACACATGCAATTGGCGGGAGAACTTACATTACTCTGACGTAGCTTGAGGTTAACGGCCTACTGATAAGGTCAAAACTCCACTTCCACTGACCAGACTGAACCACTAATTATAACAGAAATCACCTGGAACCTTAGTTTGCTCATTATGTGTATTCTTCCCTTTTAGTTGGATTTTACTAAATTAAAATTATACATTAGATATTTCGAAATAAATTCCATTGCAAATAACTAAAATATTTCTTTTGTTATTGATGAAAAGTTAGCTACATCCATTCTGCTTTCCCCTTCATATAATGGAATCACCTCTTCTCTCAAGTATTACTGCCCAGTGGTCATAAAACTATCAAATTACCCAATAGATAAACAATTAAGGACTTCCCACTTGTTTCTATCATATCTGATGGGGACAAGCACATGTGTTTGTTTACAAAACTAATTAAAAGTAATGCTCGTTAATGGTACATCATATCTGAATTATTTTTTCGCCTGTGTATCAAGAATATTATAATAAAATAAAAATTGATTAAAACAAATTTTGATGAAAAAATATCAATTTGTTAATAGTGCTACCTTAAAAGTAATGCTCATTAACGGTACATCATATCTGAATTATTTTTTCACCTGTGTATCAAGAATATTATAATAAAATAACCAGAGGCTCTCAAGAGCCTGTATCGTTCACCTGGTTATAAAAAGAACCAATTGATCCTATGTAAAAAACTATGTCCTGCAGTGGTAGTCATCTTAGAATTTCAATCAACATAAAAACGACAAAGTTTGTAAAGGACCTTCCAATGATTGATGTACAGTTTAGGTTCAATCAGTGCAATAGCATCAGATAAGAACATATTTCTGTATTTTTCCCATATGGTCCTGTGTTAATACTATGACCTGTGGTGGCAGCCATCTTGAATTTCGGATCGGCATAAAAAAAAAACTTTTTAGAGGACCTTCAAATGATCATTCCAGGGCAGTTTGGTTTCAATTGTCCAATGTGGTTTAAGAGAAAAAGCGTTTTGAAACATTTTTCCCATAGGGTCCAAAGTTAAACTAAGTCCTGCCGTAGCCGCCATTTTGAATTTCAATTCGGAACAAAAAACGTAAAGTTTGTAGAGGACCATCCAATGAACGTTCATGTACAGTTTGGCTTTAATCAGATTTGTAGTTTCTGAGAAGAAGGCATTTGAACATTTTCCCATAGGGTCCAATGTTAATCTATGTCCTGAGGTAGCAGCCATCTTGTATTTCCGATCAGCATAAAAAGCATGAAATTTGTAGAGGACCTTGTAATGATCATTCCTGGACAGTTTGGTTTCAATTGTCCAAGTGGTTTCAGAGAAGAAGCGTTTTGAAACATTTTTCCTATAGGGTCCAATGTTAAACTAAGTCCTGCCGTAGCCGCCATTTTGAATTTCATATCGGAAGAAAAAACCTGAAGTGTGTAGAGGACCATCCAATGAACATTCATGTACAGTTTGTCTTTAATCATATTTGTAGTTTCTGAGAAGAAGGCATTTGAACATTTCTCTACAGGGTCCAATGTTAATCTATGTCCTGTGGTGGTGGCCATCGTGGATTTCTGATCGGCATACAAAACAGAAACTTGGTAAAGGACATTCCAATGATCATTCATTTACAGTTTGGGTTCAGTCAGGTCATTAGTTTTAGAGAAGATCTTTGAAATTTCAGCAAATCAGAGCATATTATTGGCCCTGGCAGCCATGTTGAATATCCGACTGGAACAAAAAACAGAAACTTTATAGAGGACCATCCAAGGAACATTCCTGCTAAGTGTGGTTCCAATTGTCCCAGTGGTTTCGGAGAAGAAGCTTGAAATGTGAAAAGTTTACAGACGACAGACGACGGACGCCAAGTGATGGCAATAGTTCACCTGGACCTTTGGTCCAGGTGAACTAAAAATTGATTAAGAAAAGGTTTGATGAAAAATATTCTAACTGTAGGACAGTGAATTATGTGACTTATGACCATCTTAAGGTAGCAACTACATTTTTGTACATTTCAATAAATATAAAAAAGATAATAATAATTAAATACACACAGTAAAATAAATTATTATTAATTCACATAATAAAAACCACCATCGATAAGTTCGGGCTACGTTTTCGGCTCATTTTGGATGTATGCGTAACATTCAAAATACAACTCTATTTATATAAGGTGAAAGTCTATCATACAAAAGAACACAATTTGCACCACTTTACTCACTGTTTTCATCTGTATAGGGTGTACTACCCGTAAATAACTCATTTGACAGCTTAATAATGTCAATATAGACTGACAATTTCGATATGCATATAGTACAGAAGAGACATTTTAACTCTAAAACTTGTGATTAACTCCAAATCGTCTTTTAATTTAAATTTCTTTCTGATTTTAAATTGATTGAAAGCTTATAATTAATATAAAATTATCTTTTAATTTATTGGGCTAATTATCTCCACTCCATATGGATATTTTAATAAATGAATATCTTAGGATGATCTTAAGACCATCTTTACTAGGATGGTCTTAAGACAGCTTCATTGTGCTGTCTCAGACATGTCCTAAGATGGTCATAGGACATGTCTTAGGATAGTTTCGTTAAACATACCCCAGGATTAAACCTCAGTTATTTTCCCGGTCAAGCTGTCCGAGAGGTGTGTGACTTCAAAAGGTCATATAATTGTTAACATGTTAATTACAAGGTAGAATGAAATTAAGAGTTGACATTTTACACCTGCAGTGCATGTATTTCCCAGGTGAAACTGCTCGAGGCATTTGTTTACATACACTATAGATGTTACCCATGTAGATGATTTCTTGTTTATTTGTCTGTAGAGTAAATTATAGAAAAAACGCATTTATTAAATATGTTTTCCCTTAAAACAATGAATAAAATAGTCCAGTCTGGTAACATCGCACACCCTCTAACTTTGCGCATACAAATATATGCCTGTTTGAATGCTTCCAATGGGTATATATTTTAATTGTGTTTATGAATTGTTAATGCCCAAATTATTTTGTTTTTAAATCGAAAAAATTTGGAATGTGGACATAAACTTCCGTTTTCACAAAATGTTAGGTTTCGCTTAACACCCAACACCCCAGCAGGGCATTGTTTTGAATATATCGTCAGATTTTATGGTAAATATAAAGTATTTAAAATTTGTATAGCCTTAGCTGTTTTTTTTCTTTTTTGCTGTACATTTTAGGTCTATTTGGGTTTTCGCTCTTCAACTTTTGGTAATATTTTGGATAAGATAAGAAAAAATTATTTTAATTCGGCATAAAATCAAATATACAACACAAGCTCTGAAGAGCTTTTGGACTTCTAAACATTTGGCTTCGAGCACTACTGATGAAGGTTAATCCAGGAAAAGCGCTTCTAGTGCACTTAAAACATGTGTACTGTTAATACATTTTATTTATATTTTGTTATGCTAATGCAAACTTTCATATAATTTAAAAAAAATTAGTGTTACACTGAGTGGAAATAAAATTGGGTGCGCAATGTTAGGGGGCACAATTTGCCGACTGGAAACCAGAGGGTAGGTTACATACAATGAGTATGTTTTTCATGTCAAAGAAAATGCACTCATACGGTTTTTTCTAAAGTAAATTTAGAAAACATTAATGACAATGCTGATTAGTCCGTTTTATTTCATATCCTTTGGTTTATCGGAATATACGGTTAAGTTGAAGGTCTTACATTTTTGTAGGTGTGAAGTTGTCACTCGTCAAAAACACGAAACAGTATGTCTACAAAGGCTTGCGAAGTTAATTCACTGTTGTGACGGAGCAACATGCCAATGCACCTTCTATGAAAGTCCGTTAACTTCCTCGGAAATCTGTTGTCTCGCCGTGTTGCTGTAGCCAGAACGCCTGTACTGCTATACCGTTTCACAAACATGAATTTTGACTGTCTAGTTGTTGTTACATTGTGTTTACGATGTAGTAGTCTCTAGATATGTACTGCAGACAAACCTTTCTTTGAATACTCTATAATTAAATGCCGTGCTGTTAACTTTGCCCGTCGCCATTTTTGTTTACAAACAGTGTTTATTTATCTGGTGAAGCGGGGAGGGTCTAAAACCCGGAAGTGGGAAAACACGGAAGTCCAAAATGGGTATTTGAAAGGTCATATCTTGAAAAGTACTGAACCTAGGATAACAATCTAAACGGATTCTTAAAGCTATTGTTAAGATCTGTCTTTTAAAGGAATAAATAATAAAATATTTTATTATTTAGGTACTTAAAAGTTGACCGGAAGTGTAAAAAATGAGAACGGCAATGAAAAACATTTCGACTTTGATCTAAAATTTCTCAAAATTAAAATACCCATTTCCCTGAATGATATTGTATTGAAGGTGAAACAAATTTGTTGAAATGTTCTAAAACAACAGGAGTCCATTTATATGTAATTAATATAAAGTAAGATGGATGATTAAATTGCCAGTGACTAACTATGAAAAGGTAGGCTTCCGGTCAACATTGTGCTTTTATCTAATACCTTAACAAACAGATTTTTATATCATCAGATAGAGTATAAGATTGTCTTTAATAAGAATATTTAAACGGTTTTTGACCGGGTTCCTTGAATTTTTTGAAATTTGAGATCAAATTTTAAAATTCGCTGTTGGCTAACTCTGAAAAGGTAGGCTGTCGGTCAAGATTGTGTTTTCCACCAATATTTCCATAAAATCATATTTATATCATCTGATAGAGTATAAAATTGTCTTTAAGAATATTTAAACGGTTTTTGACCGGGTTCATTGAATTATGAGAAATTTGAGATCAAAGTTGAAAATTCGCCGATGGCTAACTCTGGGAAGGTAGACTTCCGGTCAAGATTGTACTTTTATCTAATAGCTTAACAAAAATATTTTTATATCGTATATTAAGTTTCCTCAAAGCAGAATGAAAGGCGAGCGACACACCAAGTTTCGGTTCATTTGGCTAAGCAGTTACAGTGAAGATTATTATTACAGATCGACCAACCAGAAACAACAATTGCCTGTGGCGGCCATGTTGTTAATGAATCGGGATGAATTAAGCAATCGTTATCAAGTACCATCCAAAGATGCTTCCTACCAAGTTTCGATTCATTTGGCAAAGCAGTTTCAGAGACGATTTTTAAGAAATCAACCAACGAGAAGCAAGAATCGCCTGTGGCGGCCATGTTTGTTGATGGTACGGAACTAAATCAGCAATCTTTATAGAGGACATTCCAAGGATGCTTCCTAACAAATTTCGATTCATTTGGCCAAGCGGTTTCAGAAGAGAACATTTTTAGAAATCAATCAATCAGAAACAAGAATTTCCTGTGGCGGCCATGTTTATTAACGGATTGGAATTAAATAGGTACTCTTAATAGAGGATCTGCCATTGAAGCTTTCTACGAAGTTTCGGTGCATTTAGCAAAACGGTTTCAGAGAAGAAGATTTTTTTTTAGAAATCGACCAATAAGAAATTAGAATTATTTGTGCCGGCCATGTTTGTTAACGGATCGGGACGACATGAGCAATCTTTATAGAGGATCTTTCATAGAAGGTTCCTACTAAGTTTCGATTCATTTGGCAAAGCGGTTACAGAGGAGAATAATTTTTAGAAATCAACCAATCAGAAACAAGAATTGCCTGTGGCGGCCATGTTTGTTAATGAATCGGAACGAAATAAGTAATATTTATAGAAAACCTTCCAAGGATTCTTCTTACCAAGTTTCAGTTCAGTTGGCCAAATGGTTTCAGAGGAGAATATTTTATTAGAAATCAATCAATCAGAAACAAGAATTGCCTGTGGCGGCCATGTTTTTAACGGATTGAAACCAAATAGGTACTCCTAATAGAGGACTTTTCCATAGAGGCTTCCTACCAAGTTTCGGTTCATTTGGCAAAGCGGTTTCAAAGCAGAAGATTTTTTAGAAATCGACCAATCAGAAACAAGAATTATCTGTGGCGGCCATGTTTGTAAACGGATCGGGACGAAATGAGCAATCTTCATAGAGGATCTTTCATAGACGCTTCCTACCAAGTTTTGATTCATTTGGCCAAGCGGTTACAGAGGAGAAGATTTGTAGAAATCAACCAATCAGAAACAAGAATTGCTTATGGTGGCCATGTTTGTAAATGAATCGGGACGAAATAAGCAAAATTAATAGAGAACCTTCCAAGGATGCTTCGTACCAAGTTTCGATTTATTTGACCAAGCGGTTTCCAAGGAGAATATTTTTAAGAAATAAACCAATCAAAAACAAGAATGGCCTGTGGTGGCCATGTTTATTAACGGATCGACACGAAATGAGCAATCTTGATAGAGGACCTGCCATTGATGCTTCTTACCAAGCTTCGGTTCATTTAGACCAGCGGTTTCAGTGGAGATTTTTAAAAATCGGCCAATCAGAAACAAGAATTGCCTATGGCGGTCATGTTTGTTGATGGATCGGGACAAAATGAGCAAACTTTAGAGAGGACCTCCCATGGATGCTTCCTAACAAATTTCGATTCATTTGGCAAAGCGGTTTCAGAGGAGAAGATTTTTTTTAGAAATCAATCAATCAGAAACAAGAATTGCCTGCGGCGGCCATGTTTGTTAACGGATTGGAACTAACTAATTACTCTTTATAGAGGACCTGCCATAGAGGCTTCCTACCAAGTTTCGGTTCATTTGGAAAAGCGGTTTCAAATAAGATTTGTTTAGAATTCGACCAATCAGAAACAAGAATTATCTGTGGCGGCCATGTTTTTAAACGGATCAGGATGAAATGATCAAACTTTATAGAGGATCTTTCATAGATGCTTCCTACAAAGTTTCGAATCATTTGGCAAAGCGGTTACGGAGGATACAATTTATTGAAATCAACAAATCAGAAACAAAAATTGCCTGTGGCGGCCATGTTTGTTAATGAATCGAGACGAAATAAACAATATTAATAGAGAACCTTCCAAGAATGCTTCTTACCAAGTTTCGATTCATTTGGCCAAGCGGTTTCGAGGAGAAAATTGTTTGGAAATAAACCAATCAAGAATGGCCTGTGGTGGCCATGTTTATTAACGGATGGACACGAAATGAGCAATGGTGACAGAGGACCTGCCATAGATGCTTCCTACCAAGTTTCGATTCATTATGCAAAGCGGTTACAGAAAAGACGATTTTTAGAAATCAACCAATCAGAAACAAATATTGCCTGTAGTGGCCATGTTTGTTAATGAATCGGGACGAAATAAGCTATATTAATAGAGAACCTTCCAACGATACTTCTTACCAAGTTTCGATTCATTTGGCCTAGCGGTTTCCGAGGAGAAGATTCTTTTAGAAATAAACCAATCAAAAACAAGAATGGCCTGTGGCGGCCATGTTTGTTAACGGAGTGGAACTTAATAGGTACTCTTTATAGAGGACCTGCCATAGAGGCTTCCTACCAAGTTTCGGTCCATTTGGCAAAAGCGGTTTCAAAAAATAATTTTTTTTTAGAAATAGACCAATCAGAAACAATAATTGTTTGTGACGGCCATGTTTGTTAACAGATCGGGACGAAATGAGTAATCTTATAGAGGATCCTAAATAGATGCTTCCTACCATGTTTCGATTCATTTGGACAAGCGGTTTCAGTGGAAAAGATTTGTTTTAGCAATCGACAAATCAGAGACAAGAATTATCTGTGGCGGCATGTTTGAAAGCGGATCGGGACGAAATCAGCAATCTTTATAGAGGAACTTTCATAGATGCTTCCTACCAAGTTTCAATTCATTTGGCAAAGCGGCTACAGAGGAGAAGATTTTTAGAAATCAACCAATCAGAAAGAAGAATTATCTGTGGCGGCCATGTTTGAAAACGGATCGGAAGGAAATGAGCAATCTTTATAGAGGATCATTCATGGATGCTTCCTACCAAGTTTCGATTCATTTGGCCAAGCGGTTTCAGAGGAGAATATTTTTTAGAAATAAACCAATCAGAAAAAAGAATTTCCTGTGGCGCCATGTTTGTTAACGGATAGGAACTAAATAGGTACTCTTTATAGAAGACCTGCCATAGAGGCTTCGTATCAGGTTTCGGTTCATTTGGCAAAGCGGTTTCAAAGAAGAAGATTTTTTTAGAAATCAGCCAATCAGAAACAGGAATTATCAGTGGCGGACATGATTGTTAACGGATCGGGACGAAATGCGCAATCTTTATAGAGGATCTTTCATATATGCTTCCTACCAAGATTCGATTCATTTGGCAAAGCAGTTACAGAGAAGATCAGAAACAAGAATTTCCTGTGGCGGCCATGTTTGTTAATGAATCGGGACGAAATAAGCAATCTTTATAGAGAACCGTCCAAGGGTGTTCCTTACCAAGTTTCGATTCATTTGGCCGAGCGGTTTCAGAGGAGAAGATTTTTTTTAGAAATCGACCAATCAGAAACAAGAATGGCCTGTAGTGGCCATGTTTGTTAACGGATCAAGACGAAATGAACAATCTTTATAGAGGACCTGACATAGATGTTTCCTACCAAGTTTCGGTTTATTTGGACAAGCGATTTCATTGGAGAAGATTTTGTTAGAAATCAACCAATCAGAAACAAGAATTGCCTATGGCGGTCATGATTGTTGATGGATCGGGACAAAATGAGCAATTTTTAGAGAGGACATTCCAAGGATGCTCCGTACCAGGTTTTGATTCACTTGGCCAAGTGGTTTCAGAGGAGAAGATTTTTCAGAAATAAACCAATCAGAACCAAGAATGGCCTGTGACAGCCATGTTTGTTAACGATCGACAGAAAATGAGCAATCTTTATAGAGGACCTGCCATAGATGCTTCCTACCAAGTTTCTGTTCATTTGGCGTAGCGATTTCAGAGGAGAAGATTTTGTTAGAAATCTATCAATCAGAAACAAGAATTGCCTGTTGCGGCCATGTCTGTTAACGGATTGGAACTAAATAGGTATTCTGTATAGAGGACCTGCCATAGAGGATTCCTACCAAGTTTCGGTTCATTTGGCCAAGCGGTTTCAAAGAAGAAGATTTATTTAAAAATCGGCCAATCAGAAACAAGAATTGCCTGTTTGTTAATGAATCGGGACGAAATAAGCAATCTTTATAGAGAACCTCCCAAGGATGCTCCTTACCAAGTTTCGATTCATTAGGCCAAGCGATTTCAGAGGAGAAGATTTTTTTAGAAATCGACCATTCAGAAACAAGAATGGCCTGTAGTGGCCATGTTTGTTAACGGTTCGGGACGAAATGAGCAATATTTATAGAGGACCTGCCATAGATGCTTTCTACCAAGTTTCGGTTCATTTTAACAAGTGGTTTCAGTGGAGAAAATTACTTAGCCAAAAATTATTAGACTGGAACGAAATATAAACTTGATCTGTAACTCATCAGTATACACTCATATACTAAAAATCAAGTCAATATATCCAAGCATAGCGGGATCATTCTTTGACTTGTGCACCAACACGCATTCTGTTTTCTCACTTTGAGACAGACCAGTTCCTATTTTTAGCGATGTGAGATTGTCTTATCTTGCACTAGTGCAAGACAAAAAAATCACGTGCATTTTACCGGCAAATACATGCTGTACAGTTTATGTCAACTGCCCCCAGTTCTCCATGCTTCACCAATAAAACCACGATTCTATTACATAAGTATTTTTAAATTAATGTATGTATACTATTCTGCTAGCTAATAATTTAACTATCGTGCACCTTTCATGTTTCACGGTGTATGACTTTCAAGTCAATGTTTGTTTACATTGAGTAAATAATAGAGTGCTCTCCCTTGTTAGTAACTAACGTACCTCCCTTTGCCCAAATTCAAATATTTTTTCACAGCCACAGGTGTAGTGTTGAGTTACATTTATCATATATTTATTAAATACATTGTATTTTATTATGAAATACATTTAAAATACAGCCAAGACACGGATGCATATGAATAAATTGAATATTTACTTCAGCAATGGAAACAAAATTTGCGAGAAAATCCTGGATCAGGAATGTAAACAAAACAATTAGGTAACAGCTGATAAAAGTGAGAAATAAAATCAAACACCGGCAAAAAGTGCAAGACAGGGAAATCTCCGACACTCTCGGGTAAGATTTCAATCGTTCGCTGACTCGGCGAGCCTCGTCAGCGAACGATTGTAATCTTACCCTCGGGTGTCGGAGATTTCCCTGTCTTGCACTTTTTGCCGGTGTTAGATTCTATATATCTCTGATTTCGAAAGTAGTGGAATCAAATTTTGACCAAAGCTGTTTAACAGAACTAGCCTTTATTTTCCTACATATCTATACAGCAGTAGTTGATACTTAGAAAAAAAATATTTTTAATTAGTTTTCACATAGATATCAGTCTAAATGGTCATTTCCGCAGCATACCAAAAATGTTGGGTCAAAGCTTGACAGGAACGAAAATTGTGTTTTCATTTTCAGTTATAAACATAATTTGAAACACTTTACAATATGGTAAATTTAAAGCTTTAGAATAATGCCGCAAACTATCGAAATTTTCTAATCAGTTGCAACATGTCAGAAATTTTCTTCCAAACGTAATTCTAAATTATGAATTAATACCTAATTGCACATATATTTATACTGAAATACCCAGTTTAATACTTAATTAAAATGATGTGAGTTTTTATTGTACAATAAAACTACAAGATAAGTGTTGACATGTACAATTATAGTGTGTTACGGTAAGGACAGTGCGTTGCGGAAATGACATTAATGTTACGGTAATGACATAAATGGAGTAAAGTGATGCTAGTCAATTCAAAAAGTTAGCATAATTAATTTAATGTACTACAAAACTGATTAATACGTATCTTAATTTGTGCATTTCGTAATGAATCTGTCATTACCGTAACGACAAATGTCATTACCGCAACAAAAAGTTACGGTAATGACTCGTTCCGGTAATGACATTTTGTTGATTTTTGATGATATAATGGGGGTTCTCGAGTGTAAATGGCGCCAGTCTTTGATCGTTGTTGTACGTAAGGTTAAAATCGTTGCATATGTGTTATTTTTGTAAAAATTCTGATAAAACAAAGTTGTTTTACTGCATACGGTAATGACTTACAATTAACATACGCCCACAAATTGTCGAGTTAATGATCAAATTAAAGAAAATCTACGAAATATTCATGGTTACACCGGCCATCATGGATATAAAAAAGCGTCTGCTAAACTGTCACACGATCTATCTTTCTGTTATTATCTCCTATCAAACATTAGCGCAAAATTCAAATGTCGGTGCGGGAATGACTGCGTATTTAGGGACGCCGTCATTTTAGGCAATAATGGCATGTTGTAAAGCAAAAGCACTCATGAATAAGCACATATTGAAGCATCAATATGTAAACCATCTAATATATCTAAAATTAAAGTTGTTCAATATCATCTGATTTATTTGAGCATCAGTTAAATATTCCGAAATGACTATTGGGACACGTTGCGTTAATGATATTTTGAACATTAACCTTCGAAAAATTTATGTACACTATGAAAATTAAGTGATAAAATATTGTAGACATTCAATTTACAATATTTTTTTCTTTTACATTCAAAAAAAGTTTTAAGTACCCCGGAAACTAAATATGCTTAAAGTCAAATATTCAGCCAGCGAAAACAAGTGGTGACAACTAAATATTTGCTCAAATTTCAAAGTCCAAGGCCATAACTCGGCCAAACATCATTGCAACGGAACAAAATGTAAACTTGATCTGTAACTCATCATTATACACTCATATGCCAAAAATCAAGTCAATATTTCCAAGCAAAGTGAAAAAGAGGTGACAACTAAATAGTTGGCAAAATTTCAAAGTTCAAGGGCCATAACTTGGCCAAAAAGTATTGGACCGAAACGAAACGTAAACTTAATCTGTAACGTAGCATTATACACCCACATACAAAATATCAAGGCAATATCTCAAAGCATAGCGAAAAAAAGTGGTGACAACTGTTTTATTTCGGAATTACGGATATGGGTAACACTATATGTCCCGACCACTTAGTGGCGGGGATATAAAACATTACTTCCCTTTAACCAACGTCAAATAACTTTATTTTATATAATATTGGTCACTATTGTGGGAGCATCTAAAGATACTGTCTATATTAGATGTTATTATGAAATACATTTAAAATAATGCCAAGACACGGATGTAGATATCGATAAATCGACAATTTACTTCAACAATGGAAATCAAATTTGCGGAAAAAAGCGCATGTAGTTTGTCTTGTCCAGGAGTGTGGATAATATAGAAAAATGTTTTCACATAAATTAACGGACTATTGTATCCAAGGGGCGAGGAAAAATATATTCCACTCTTAAAAATAGTAACTGTATTATCTTTTTTGTGAGCAAAATGGATATTTCGTAGTGGTCAACCAGTTTGTTATGACGACCTACAATTTGTGTATAGATGATTTCCATCTATAGTGGTCAATGTGGTCTTGTTTGAGCAGCTTTTGCGTCAGCAACTGAGATTTTTCCAGAAAATACCTGTATTGGAATTATAATTGCGTATAAGAGGTGAAATGTAAACCCCCATACAGTGATGCTGCTGGATTATTTTAACTGATGAATGGGAAGTTAACTATTTGAAAATGGTACTCATCAGGTTGTCATAGAGTTTTGATTTTGATCTTCTTCCCTTGTCGATACTAAGGTAAGCAAAAAGGTAGGAAACAGAGATGACTTTTCACCTTAAAGACTCCAGCCCCCTATTTATGCGAAATAGATAAAATGTTGTGTTGAATGAATTGGTTTATAGGATTAATATTTGAATTATTTTTGTCAATATATTTTCTTTTTTGCATTATCATTACAAATCCTTCAAATTACACATGTAACAGTGGTTTTACGAGACATGATTAAAATGTGACAAGCTAACGATGGCAACAAATAAAAGAACGACGGATGCCACTTGATTGCAGTCGCTCCCATTGCTTTTCGCAAAGTGTCCTAATTAAAACAAACCATAGTAGACTGCGGAGATGACTGGCTTTTTTCTGTTGGTTGGAGTTGAAATGCTGCATGAAACATTTGTATAAAAGGTGTGTGTAAATAATTTTGAACATTTTATGAGAACGGTTTACTTTTTAGTCATCAGACTTGGCCCAACAATATGTTTCATATTATATCAAATAACAGCCTTCCACCCAAACTAATTGATTCTCAGCACATGTCTTATTATATATGCTTACTGATAACGTTGGTTATTCTTACGAGAAATATTAAGGTATCCAAAGTATCGAAAGATGAAGTTAAAAAATTAAGACCGTATTTCCAATCAAAACGTATCGGACCCAAACAGAAGACGTTTCATGTGCGGTACAGTCATTTTCTATACTTGAAGGCTTCATATACTTAGCTGAGGAATATTGTAAAATTTTAATAAAAAGACTACATTTTTACTCTGCCTAAAGAAGAGAAGTCAATACAATACTGTAGTATAAAAAATTGCAATGAGTGAGTACAAATAAGTACGGGCCATCCCATCAAAACAAAAGCTAATAGAAATGTGCTTTCAATGTATATTTCACTGTATCCTGTGACACTTTATACATACTTTTGTACTGTCTCTCAGATTCTCGTTACAATAGTTACAGTTATCACTTTGGAAAATAAAGAATATTAAAACTCATGTGATATACACCACTTGAAGCTTAGTAAATATTGATTCAGTAGTCATTATCACTAGAAGCAGATATATATTAAAAGGGAACAAAATCGGGCTATACGCGAAAAAATAAAAATTCCCAAAATAGGCAAATTATCTCCCTTTTTAACGCCCCGTTTGCTGCCACGTGCATCAATGGATCATTCCAATTTTTATGTTAAGCCAAAATAGGGTTATAAGGATACAATATACATAAAAATTATAAAGATCTGAGTGGGGGCCAAAATCGGCCCTTACTGCACCTTGTCCTTTGATATCTACACCCTTTGAATATACGTGTTAGAATTATATTTTTAGCTTGTATTTTTGTGAATATTTATGGACTTCCCTTATCATGATTTGAATCAACAGCGTTGGTGCACGTATTTGCCAAGCATCCATCATGTAATAAAAAAAATAGGCATAAAAAAAAATTCAACATCGTTCTTATGCAGAAAACGTAATTTGACAACATATTTGTGTCACACATGATCACGTATATGTTAAGCTTGTCATAGTCAAATGCCATCCTAGTTTCGTTCTAGACTTATCACGGAATATGACTTATGACCGAATTTAACAAGAGTGACAGGACGTGTTCCACTACTGGAGCAGAAGAACCCTTCCTGAGCACCAGAGTTCGCTTCCGTTTTTTCAGTGGTGATCTATATTTGTTCATTTTGTCGATTTACATGTATATTCAACTTGTCAGTTCCGTTTTGGAATGTCCTCTACGATTACCGAAATAAAACGATCTCCGGCTCATTTTAACTCTAATTTGTTATGTATCGACTTCCCATATAGTCTCGTTTCTTACCGCTTTAATATCTTCTTCTTTGCTTGTGTGTGTGGGTTATTTTCTCTCTCGTGACGAAATGCTCGATATTGTCATTTAGGAGAGGGATTTTTTTAGAGAGAGGTAAAACTGTATTTTATTACCATGAGATAATGTCAGAATCAGATATGTAGAATATTGTTTGAGGTTCACGACGTAAGACATCTTACTCGACTGGATCAGTATAACACCCTATCTCTTTAATAATGCGTGCTGATAAAGGCTCAAGATTACGTTTTTTTGGGGGTTTTTTTGTGATATTTTTTGTTTGTTTTGTTATTTACACCTCGATGCATATTGCACAAATTTTTCATTTCATACCTATGGCCTAATTTACCAACTTACATAAGACATAAAAATTAATGGTATTGTAGGCCATTCCCATCTCTCCATTAAATGTATTAGTTGCCTGACACATGTAGGTTCCAGTTTGTGTACATTTAGCGCTGTTGACTGTGTAACTACTCTGTAGAACACTGTGATCTGTCTGTAAGACTTCTCCAGATCTAGTTGATGTCCATGTTATGTTAGATGCTGGATTACTGTCAACGTTACACAGGAAAACTGCTGACTCAGATTCATTGACTGTGTTACTTTCATGTATTTCCAATCTTAGGTCGGAAGGTTTGTCTAACAAGAAGAAAGATATATTTTAAGCTCTAACCATTATGCATGTATGTTATATTATGCCTATGTATATATATAATATATGAGTAGTGTTTGTTAATTTAAAATATCATATTTTAAATAATTATTCAGACATGAATTGCAATTGAAGGTTTTCTGAAAGTGTCCTAAATAGTAAATTTATGACATAAAACACATGGCCAATCCGGTCCTATTTCAGATGACGATTTCATTTCAAAATGAAGGGCTGTCTTTGTTATTGAATGAGTGAATGAGATCTAGAATTCCGTTTCCAATTAAAACAGCATTTTCGACCCTCAAATCCTCAATTGACACCAGCAACTAGTCAAAAACAATATGCCTAACAATGTTTTTCGTTTTTGAAATTCAAAATGATCGCCATTGCTGGACATATAGTAATTCGATTTCTATCTAACACCAAAATCAACAAACACTATATAGAGGATGGCATGGAAGTTCAACTGTAGCGGGGTTTTTTGTACGAAATCCATCGAAAAATATAGATAGTTTAATGTTGACTTTGTAGAAAATTAGACAATTCAGATACCGATGAGGATTGCAGGACTTACACGTGGTATTATTACATTACATTACTGCTAGGTTAGTGATATCGGATAGTATGTTGATCTGTCTTTATAAAATATGTGTATCGTAATGTGAGAAATAGCTTAGACGACGCACAAGAAACTGGTGCCAGTTTTGTTGGACGTTCATACTGTCAAAATATAATCAAAATCTTTCAATACTAAATCTTGCTATTCACTCGATGAATGTTGAAATAAATAGTTTGTTTAACTTATTTTTAGTTTCTGAAACCATAACATCAATTTGGCCTTATAATTACAATGAAAAGAATCTTAAAAATCGAAATGAGAGCGAAATTTTGATATAACGCGTAACAAACAATATTCAGTTG
>MJUT01064856.1:51276-62208 GCA_002080005.1 Gigantidas platifrons | reverse complement strand
GACGGCGGAATGTGATGAATCATATTGCGTCGAAAAGGGGACCATATTTTGTCGTCGGGGGAATTTTTTTTTACCATGACTCATACTGTGACGTCATTATGACCATATATGAATTTTAATTTTTTTTTGTGACGTTAGTTCCGGTGTGGGGTGGGATTATGCCCTTATTGGGTATAGGGGCGGGGCATACCCATAATTGGGAACGCCGCAACGTCGCGGGTTTTTTTGGTGACTAAAAAACTTCACACCATACTACTTATGTTAAACTACTCATTGCCATTTAACTGCAGCTATAATATGAGCCCATTTTGATTTATAGTGAAGAAATGTTTCTTATAAGTAACATTAGCCATCATCTTGAATGGTTGGGGCGGGGTTGTCGGACCATCCAAGCTAAATTTGCTTTAACTTGGTTTAGTAATTTCAGAGGAGAAGATTTAAATGCGAATGCATACGATGTACGAGGGAGTCACAACGGACGTGAAGTAATGGCAAAATGTCATATGGCCTACCTTTGACAAGGTGAGCTAAGAAGGTATATTGCTGGTTCTTCCATTTGTTCAACAACAGAAATGTCAATAACTATGACGTCGAAAAGGTACTATAAAGTATAATCACGTCTACTACGAATGAACAAATGTGGATATTAAAAAACTCGAAAGACTTCTGGAACATTATAATATATATCCAACATTTGACTTTCATCCACTTTACATCTCTATTCCGCGTGAGGATTTCAAAACATGCTTTAGAACAGCATGCATAACCGATTTTACTATATAAAAAGGTGAGCAGCATTACAAGTTCATAGCTTTGAGTTATACAGGTGTATACTGTTATTACAGGAACTCATGCATCGAGCAAACGTGGACTTCCTCACAAACAAGGTACACAATTGTGAGTATTCTCAAGTATATAATATGACTGAAAATTTAACCTTTGAACAATATTTTGAAAACAACTGTGTTCAAAGACCATGGTTGAAGAAATCTCAAGCATTGTAGCACAAACCATTGGTAATTGTATGCGTTATTTCCCTCAAAATCCACCATACAAAAATGTATATCAATGGACATTATGACATTTGGGAGCAGAAGAATGTATTTAGAATGGTGGATAAGAACTAAAACAACAACCGAATCTCAAAATAAGAACACTAAGTAAAGTTTAATTAATTACTAACATCTCCTGTTTTACAACAAAATATGAAGCACTGACTTGTGAAATACTAAAACCAAGGTTCATCCACCTCTGATGTCGGCAACCTTAGCAGATTTTGACTACCCTGTTTAGCCACTTCTCTGTCTTGCTCCCAAGAACGTATAAATTATTTGGCTTTCCAATCTTTTGATTTTGGGCGTAGCTTATGAAGGCTATTCCGGAATGTAATATGCGTGTGAGTTAATGATGATTTTCTCTTTTCCTTCTATTGTAATATTTCACCAATACAGATTGCTAAAATTTAAATTTGATACATCATTCCACATCAATGTTCGATTGCGTTGTTCCAAACCAGCGCTAAAATTACTGTAGTGTATATTGTCAGAAACAGATGTGCGCTTTTTGCTTTGAAAGAAAGGAAACCATGACACATATATTGTCTTATTATTGTACACATGTTCATCTCTTATGGCTTCAATTTCCAAACAAAGTGTGTTATAACAATTGATGTATCATCAGGAACCTGTAGTCTTGTGATGCTAAATTAATGAGTTTTGTGTTGTGATGTCCGCTACGACTGCCGCATAAAAACGATGTTCGGTTCGTCTTTACCTCTAGTTATGCGTAGGAGGGCTTATGTCTTATTTACGTTAATTGTTTTTGTTTACGCATAGTGTACCTTATGACATCGTTTCTCTGAATTGTCCATTTTTTTATTATATTTATTCTTTAATCCCTCTTGTACATAGATATATAAATAACAATGTTCAATTATAAATTACAAAATTGGACTTAAATATCCGCAACAGTTCTTTTAATTGAGAATACAATAATAATAATAAAAAACACCATTTCAATCAATGATCTTGTCAGGAAAATAGATGCAGAGTATCACGTAAAAAATTGGCACAAATGCTTATAAACGTATTTACATCGTCTTTTATATCTGGACAATTTGTCGTTAAATTCTGTACAAGTCCTAGAAGTATGTACAACAATTCTTCAGTCGACGAAGAATATGTGATGTCCGTTACGAATTCCGCATAAAACGATGTTAGGTTCGTCTTTACCTCCAGTTGTTTGTAGGAAGGCTGATGTCTTATCTACGTTAATTGTGTTTGCTTGCGCATAGTGGTGTCCAACACATATTGTGTTGTTTGGTTTTTGTTTTGTTTTTCTGCGTCTTGTGTACCCTATTACATCGGTTTTTCAAAATTGTCCATTTTTGATTGCCCGTTGGGTAACAAAATGAAACACCATTTTCAGAGAATGCATGGAACCGATTAAGAATTATAAGAAACTAGAATTTGACTCCTTGTATCTATGCACGCAAACACAATAAAATATTAAAAGGAATAAATGGAAAGGAATTTTGTTCATGCTTCAGTAATACAAAGATATAATAGCCAACAATCGTTTCTCAAAAGTATTTGGAAACTATATATTTCATATAAAACTATAGTTTTTTCAAATTATTTTTAAAGTAAAGATCTTGTGAGCCAAAAGCTTTTTTCAAAATCAACTGGAAAAGTATGCCTTTATATATTTATATATAGCTTTTTCAAATACATGTGATAAAATGTTGATGTTTTCTCCTATAAATAGCCCCTTAATAAAAACTGTTTGAATATGGTACACTAAATTCACAATAATAACCTTTTCATTCCTCCTTATGGCATTATTGTTAGCTTTTCGGAATCAATTGACTTTGAACTATTGTCTACTTGATTTATATCTTGATTTCTTTTTCTCGTAATTTTGTCAATAAATCTATCAATAAAATTTGGATTTTCAATACATCAGGAAATTTCACTTGTTAGTTGAAAGAATGTGCAAGATTTCCAATCCAATCCAGCTGTATTATTAGTTCAATAAGAAATGTTTTCCCAATTTTGAAACGACCGTAAGCGTTACAGACATGCGCATCAAGACATTATTTTCTCAAGCATGATTTTTTTAGTATTCTATTTTCAATGGATCACATTAAAGTGTTGATATTTTAACATTACTAGATACAAAATTAAAACCGAAGATATCAAATATAGCCCACACGACAAGTTTCTGGAATAACCTTCATCAAATACGCTAAAAGCCAAAATATTTTAAAGCTAAATAATATTAAAATCTTTGGGAGCAAAAAAAAAACAAAGGGCAGAATAGCCAAAATCGGCTAAGGTCATATATACCTGAGGCAGGTGTACCTTAGTATTAATAATAATTACATGAATTTGGAGCTGTAAATTTCAATAAGAAATATATCTAATAAACCACGTCAGGGCCGAAACACTGACTTATGGGTGGATGATGCTCTCGGGGACTAATAGTCCACCAACAGAGGTATCGACCCAGTGTAAATTTCAATGCCTTTGTAAGCAGCAAACTAAGTAGGTAAATCACTTTATTTATTCAAATGGTAAATAAGCATATTGATCTTATAAAAAATATCAATTATTGCTCCAACTTACCTCATACTGAAGAGTGACTGTAGGAGCTTGCTCAGAATACAAGCACCCTAAGGTAACATTACCATCTATGTTTGTATCTACAGTTGTATTTGAAGTCAATGTAGTCGAAACTGTCTTTGGATATGCTTGAATGTAAAAATTAAATCAACTATTAAAATTGAAAACAACGTATATATTGGCTCCATTTATTTTCTTTTAGAAATGGAGAAATGAAGATAACCGTGAAATCTTCAAATCATTTAAAAATGATGCTAGAACATTCGTAACATAATATATATCAAATGTTTTAGTAGTTTGGAGAAGAGGACTGTTATGGCAGGTTGCTGATTATTACGTGTTAGATGTCCATTTATTAGTCGTCTTTTAATATTTTTTAAAAGTTTTTTTTCAAAATTGTTTGTATTGATATGAAAAGAAATACAGTCTAACACAGAGTCAGATACGATTTAAATCTTACCCAATGGTGTCTCAGATTTTACGATCTTTCACCTTTCACGGTGCTTGACTCTTTTTCTCACCATTTTCTACCGTGTTTGTTTATTTGTTGTATACGTTTAGCTAAAAATGATCTCCCTTTGACAAAATTCTAAGAAAAGTAGTTCTGAAAAATACGAAATGTGGGTCAAATAACTTTTTATTGTTATTTATCGTTGTTGTAGTAGTATTAAAGATACGGTCTATATATCTTACTATGAAATATATTTAAAAATACTGCCAAGACACGGATGTATATCGACAATTTAATTCAGCAATGGAAAACAATTTTTCGGGAAAACGCTCGTATAGGAGTCTGCGTAAAATAGAAAAATATATTTCACCAAAATTAACGGACTACTTTATTCAAGAGGTGACAAGTTTCATCAATTCCACCAATATCCATGAAACGAGCAATCACATCTCATCTTAACTAAACTCACTGAACACAAAAATTACCACGACATATGACGCTGGAATTTCAGACACAAAAATGTGGCAGGAATAAACCGCTTAATATGATCCCAATTCCCCTCTTCATCAATGAATCTCCAAATGCAATACATATATAAATATTGTCCGTTGTGACATATTTGAATAATAAAAATTGTATCAGGTTTTTGCAAAGGTTGTCCGTACAAATCCAGATTGCAGTATAATCCCATATTGGAATGTAAACACACAAACATGTATAAAACATACACATATTTATCAATTGTAAACACCGTTTACCTTCATCATTGTTTTGTTAATATTGCAAAAATACGGACGGTATTGTGTTGTACCAAGGCATGACAATCAACTGTTATCTATATGTATGTTAGAGGAATGGATTTTGACGTTGTTTCTATGATTTTCCAATTAGATATTGGAACTGTTCTGACGGTGTTGTATTTTTAAAACATTTGTATTAGAATCTTTGAATGAATATAATGAGAAGTGTCATCATGCACATTCGCATAGCTACCGATGTAACGTCAAGGTTACGGATCTCTCGAGGCGACGCATTATCTCTCCTGTGAGTATCAATGCCATTCTTGCATGACCGCTTTATTAATGCAATTGTGTTTCGACATCATGGGTTGTGTTGATTGACATTACGACCAATACGATCTTATATTTGATTCACATCTGGTGATATGGTAGATCACGGAAATATGTAAATGACCTGCTGTTTCGTGAATTATGTTACTTTGAATGGCCGGTGGTTTCAATTTGGGATACAACGTGTACGCATATCATGTTGTTACAGTTAAGATTATATTTGAAGAAAAACACGGAATGTTGTCGTCCTCACTATGCTCCTTACATCAATTGCGTTCTTCCTGTAGTGCGTCTGGTTGCCTCAACATGCTCAATAAACTGACAATTTTGCAAGACTAATGTACTCGCCTCAAATTACAAATTTGACAATGGAGTTGGTCAAATGACCGATTGAATCGTTGCCGATATTACAAGGATAAAATATATAATTCAACACAAAGAAAACTTGATATAGCAAAGAGGTGTCTTTTCGCATGGTCATCCTGTCTTCACAAGGCTAATTTTATAAGACGTGACAAATCGTGGATGTTCGTCACCCTTACTTACTAACATTGCATTTCCAACACAAGATGTCGTGTTCTTATTTTGTGCTCAGTGATATGAGGTGAGCTGTTAATGTTGATATTTTAGGAATTTTGACCATCACTGTGAAACTTTTGTTAGGACAATTTACACTGGGTTTCAATTAATTTTTTGCTGCCACCTTTCTGGTGCTAAAACTAGCATGCTATCTTTCAGCCATTGTCAACTATCGGCCCGTTACACAATGAAAATTATATTCGAAATATTTTACGACTTGTACTAGCAAATATGCTGTGAGAAAAATCAATTACCGGAAAAACAATTAGCACAGATGGACGTATTTGGCATTTGCCCAGGCGAGCTAATAAGGAATATCGGGACAATGACCAAATATGCAAATTTGGAAGTTTATCTGTTTTTGTGAAATCTGTTTTTGGAATGCTCACTGTTATCTGTTTTTTTAAAAACTATCTTATTCCTTAACTGTTTTTTTTGTTGTTGAAATTGTTATTCAAGCCTAGAACAAATGTGTGTTCAGGTTTTCTTGACCGACCTTTAATTGATCTCTGACCTATCGGAGCTCAGGTAAAAAAAATATGAAAAAAAGGAAAATGTAAATTAAAAATCGCAAACTGAACATGCGAGCTCATATATTAGATATATTTCAATTTTCAATGGGTTTATGTACATGCACAATTGTTTTTCTACATGAAGTTGCTGACACAGTTGATTTAACGCCTGTGGTTTAACCCGCATGTGTCCTTTTCACGAAGTTGCATTATAACGGCCCCTATCGCAAAGATCAAACTCTCCTGAATGTGATCAATGTCAAGCGACCGTAAATGATAATTACACTTCACAAGTGTTGCATATGATTATTTAATAGATACAAACAAAGAATCCAACCTATGCTTACTATATTTATTATATACC
This sequence comes from Gigantidas platifrons, assembly GCA_002080005.1. Taxonomy (NCBI): domain Eukaryota; kingdom Metazoa; phylum Mollusca; class Bivalvia; order Mytilida; family Modiolidae; genus Gigantidas; species Gigantidas platifrons. The sequence continues at coordinate 55,609 of MJUT01064856.1, read as the reverse complement.
TTATCAGCAATAGCAGTAACAATGACAGTTCAGTTAAGCAAGTATTGTATAGCCAATGACTGTTGTTAAAAACTCCATAGGTTAAAGACACACATAGAATATAGTTCCTAGTAAAAACAGCATCGCAAATAATAATAATAATAATAATGATTCAATAACTAACAAATCCAAAGGGGCAATCAAGAACGGACAATCCAGAGAAACTGACAACATTGGATACATGCACTCACGCATACGTTTTAAAAGTAAAAGATATACATATTCGACTACTTACTTGCCCAAGGCACTGAAACTGATGTAAGCGTAGGTCCATAAAAACATCTCCAAGTGCTTGGACTGTTTCGTGAATGTATGAAAGATAAAACTGTAGTGAACGAATTTGGTTGACTAATACTATACTGGTCTCGTACATAACATTTATCACCAACAACACATTGGGCAACACTTGTAGGATCTGCTTCTTTATAAAATGCCACATTTCGCGAGTGGTCAGGTGTAGTGCAGGTTAGATTACACACTTCATTTTCTAAGGGATCATCACAAGATGTCAAAGATAGTGCTGAAAAAGAAATATAACTGAATTATTAAAAAATAACATTATACATGTATTGCATAATATTCTGATGATGATTTTAAATTGGATTAATGCCAGGCTTTTTGCTTTTGTTAAAATCATAGAATATATTAAGAAAATACAAGTTATCAAATATATCATTAGAGGGGAAGGACCCGGGTGGCTCAATGAGTTAGGTAGTTGGATTACCTAACAACCCATACAAGCCTATCAACAATACCGATTGGGTTCACGCCCGGCTTTGTAATTTACAAAAAAGGTGCACTCGATAAAGTTTACTAGTTGCTTGCCCATGGTCGGTGGTTCTCTCCGGGTACTTTGGCTTATTCTACCACTAAAACTGGTCGCCATGATCTAGCTGAAATATTGCTGAAAATGGCGTTAAAACACCAAAAATCGAAATCTAATCATTAGAGGGGCAGGAAAATTAACCATAATGTGATGTTCTATCAACTTAATCACGTATTAAGAAAGGTAAGTAATCACATTGCATGGATATGTAAAAATCAATTATTACATACTCACATAGCTATCTTGAATTTGATTAGACTAAAGAACGTCACATGACATTTGAGATTCCGTTCGATCAACTGCTGGACGTTAGGTCGCATGGTTATATCAACCGCACGCGATAATTGTATAATATCACGCGACGATTTCATACTCCATTGTGAAAATAAGTACAGACGTACTGAATATGGGCTATCACCCAAATAATTATGGCACTTTGTAGAATATTTGATGTAACAAATCAAGTATAATCCTTGTAAGAGTGTGATATGACGGATTGTCTCCCCTCGAAAGTTGATGCCACCCTCAGACAAGCCCTCTGGTGACATAATCTTTCTCTGGGAGACAGTCCGTCATATCACACTCTTACAAGGTTGATTATTGTATAATATATGATAATAGGTGTTACCTAACTTGGGATGAAGTCCAATAATTTTGTTAAACAATATTAACTCAGATATATGGACCTATAATTTGTTTTCAAAGTAGACCGGGGGCGGATGCAGACTTTCTCAAAAGAGGGAGCAAATAGGGGGACCCAAACCCAAATTTTCCGTCGTTTTTAAATGTTTTTTCGCCAAAACGGGGATCTGTCGCCTCCTGTAGACTGTGTACCCAATCCGTTGTTGTATAATCCGGTACTTGACATCTCAATTTCATAGAAAATATTATTTCGGACAGAAGGAGGAAGAAATGAAACTATGTTAAATGATATTATCAGTCCTATGGTATATGTTTAATGGGAAAGAACACACTGCGACATTGAGTCATTTTTTAACATTCATAACCGGAAGTAGTTCCAGATTACTGCGCATCAAAATTTCTGCAGCAATAACCCTGTATTGTTTTCCGATGCATCATTTCCGGTACAAGGAATTTAATACATTAGTGATATGGATCTTAAATCAAAATATTGCTATTTTTACCATAGTTGCGAATTCGTCCCATAATATGATAATAGGTGTTACCTACAATATTAACTCAGATATATGGACCTATAATTGTTCTTCAAAGTTGACCGGGGGCGGATCCAGACTTTCTTAAAAGAGGGGGCAAATAGGGGGACCCAAACCCAAATTTTCCGTCGTTTTTAAAGTTTTTCGCCAAAACGGGGACCGGCCCAGTTCGGTGTTGTAAATCTGGTACTCGATGTTTCAATTTCATAGAAAATATTATTTCGGACAGATGGAGGAAGAAATGAAACTGTTTAATGATATTGTCAGTCCCAAGGTATATGTCTATTGGGCTATAACACACTGCGATTTTGAGTCATTTTTTAACATTCATAACCGGAAGTAGTTCCAGCTAGAATTTCAACTATGCATACGACATTTTAATTAACGAGTTTATTACAAATATATGAGTTGAAAAGCAGGTACGAAACGTCTCACTCTACATTTTTATCCCGGTACGAAACGTCCCGATTTAGGTATGAAACGACCTGGTACGAAACGGCCAGGTTACGAAACGTCCTGCACCATTCCAGATTACTGCACATCCGATTTTCTGCAGATTTAACCATGTATTGGCTTCCGGTGTGTTATTTCCAGTGCATGGAATTTAAGCCATTAGTTATATGGATCTGGAATCAAAATATTGCTATTTCTACCATAGTTGGGACTTCGTCCCATATAAATATCCAGCCTATTACAAGGCAACTGTCATACTGACAATATTAATGACGTCTCCCCTTCCTTTCCGGCTAATACGATATTTTCTAGTCATTTCCATTCCGGCAGAAACTCCGGTTTTTTCGTTTATTGATCACGTGATTTGACGTAAACTGCAGGCATCATTACTTCCGGTTTGGGTAGCAACGCCTGACGTGAATGTAAATACAACGTCATGCGCGTCATTTACGGTAAAAATGGAAAGGTCCAAACTTTCCAGGGACTGGTGCTGTGTTCCTCAGTATGAATCTGATGGAAGGAAGCGTGGGAAGTATGCATACTATAGCATATTCGTTGTCTTTTTTCTACAGCTTGAGGCGATCATCATTCCAATCACACTTTTTAATAAATATATTATAAGTATATCACATTGTTCAATATTAGGTAATAGTTTTAAATCCGACGACCATATCGGCACTTGTCCGATCTCACACACAACCTGTGTTACACCGTTCTCCGTTATTGTTCTCCTGTTTATTTGTGAAAGTTCGTAGTCATTTGTTGACGTTATTTTCTCTAGATCTAATTCTAGAGCAAGTTCACATAACTTGACTAATTCATGTTTTCTATACAAATGACATGTTATGCCTCTATGCTGTAAATATTCCTTTAGATCGGGAATCTGCCATCGGAATAAATCTACTTGAATATCATGATAATAATGATAAACGTAATCTGCTGACAAACCGGAAGTTTAGATGCCTGTTGTTTGGTTGCTACGATACGCCAATCGTACCTCCAATTTGAAAACCGCTTTAAACCGAAAATACCGTATTGAAGCATAAGTTATCAATATACATTTTCAACAACTATTTACGACTGCTGTCTACAACGACAGCGAAAGGTAAATTGCACGGGACTATATCAAAATGTATTTATAACTTGATTTTTAAAATTCTATTTAATTACTGTTATATCGCCATTTAACGAGCATATTTATCTGAATGTCAAATTATATGTCCTTTTTTCTGTGCATTTTTACGTTGCCTCATTCAATATCAATCTGACTGTCTGTCTGTCTGTATATATGTATGTATCTGTTTTTATTTTTATTATTTAAAAAAAGAAATATTTCCAATTCTGTTAATTTTTTTTTCTTTTTCGAAATTTACGAAAAGGCAATTCGTTTGTTTAATTTTTAACATAATTAACGATAAAGAATTATTAAAAAGTAACAATCTCGCATTGAACCCACTGCATGATCAATCTCCTTTTGAGGCAACTAAAAGGTATTGGAAATGTCATATTTTCATTACCTTTTGTTGCATTTTGGATGCATTTTGAAAAAAAAAACCAAAAGGTATAAAAGATCATCATTTTGTTCACCTTTTGTTTCTGAAAAGGTAGTCGAAATGGCCCACTTTCGTTAACATCAAAGGTGTATGAAATGCCATCTTCCATATGGTTAAAATATAATCAAAAGATGTACTTCCCAATTAACTTTTAGTAACAAAATGTCATTCACATTTCACCTGTTTTTCACCATAATATAAACAAAATGTCATCTGATTGAACCAAAAGACCAATTAAAGTTCACCTTTTTTCACCAAAATATAAGCCAAATGTCATCTGATTGAAC